>JARGYA010000760.1:0-49569 GCA_029204335.1 Mycena vulgaris | reverse complement strand
TTCTACACAGCCACTGATTTGTACCCTATAGTTCAACAAAAGTTCCAAGTAGAGTGCTCAGCGCGATTTTCAACATTTCGGGGGCCACTGGAAATATGAACAACGCGTCTTTCGTTGAAAACCGGTTACATTGGAAAAGTCAAAGCGAGACTTAGCACTGATAAGATAAGATTGCTACATGTCGATCATCTTTGAAACGCCACGTGGTCCGTTTGCTCTCACCGCAAATGTTGTTGACCGTCGTGGGGGACTGGTTCAGCACGATTTCCCTAATATTCGGCGGCTGTTGCAGGTAAGATCCCATGTTCACCGCAGTCGCTCGCTGATCGACCTTCTACAGCAATGCAATCACCCTCGAGCAACTAATGACGCAGTACCCGCGTTCGGGATCCCTAATTACCGCCTTCCAGTTTCTCATCATCTCACTACACGGGATACCCACCCATATAACATGGACAAAATACGGCCCCCGCTTCAAACCGCATCGCATACCACTGACGCCGTACCTAATCCAGGTCGCCCTCTTCTATTTTATTTCGCTGTTGAATAATGCAGCGTTTTCATACCGGATACCCATGTCCGTGCACATCATATTCCGCAGCGGCGGGCTCGTAATCAGCATGCTTCTGGGCTGGCTGGTCACCGGGAAAAGGTTGGTTTCTTTTTTCGTCAGAATGCCGGTGCAAACGATCCTCGGGCAGATACACACTCGCGCAAGTAGCATCCGTACTAGCGGTCACTTTGGGCGTTGTCTTCACCACGCTCTCGGCCTCCGGCGCCTCTTCTGACTCTCCGGATCCGTCGGCAAGCGGCTACACCTACCTGCAAGGCATATCAATCCTCAGCCTTGCCCTCCTCCTCTCTGGGTTCCTCGGTCTGGTCCAGGATCATACCTACTCTCGCTACGGGCGTCCTCCAGCAGCCTCCGAAAAAGCACCCGGAGCGGCCCCAACCCCAACCTGGCAGGAGTCCATGTTCTACCTCCACTTCCTCGCCCTCCCCATGTTTTTCTTCGTGCGGAACGACATCACGTCCCAGATGGGCGCCGTCAACGCCGGCCCCCGCTCCTCGTTCGCACTCCCCCTCCCCCGCGCTATGCTATCCGCGCTGACGATCCCGCCACCCTTCTCCCTCCCCTTCTCCCTCGTGTCCACGCCCGCGAGCGACAAGGTCCCCCGCCCCCTCGCCCTCCGCCGAACCCCCGCTGGCGTGGCCCTCGACATGCCGCAGGCGTACCTCCCCCTGCTGCTCAACACGCTAACGCAACTCGTCTGCGTCGCCGGCGTGCACCGCCTCACGACGCGCGTCAGCGCACTCACCGTGACGCTCGTGCTCGTCGTGCGCAAGGCCGCGAGCCTGGTTATCAGCGTGTGGATGGGGCGCGGCGCGCGCGTCGATCAGGGCCTGATGTGGACTGGGGCGGCACTGGTATTGGTGGGGACCATCGGATACTCCGTCGCTACGGGACGGGCGAGGGAGAAGAAGAAGACGGAGTGATAGATATACAAAATTTCAATAGATTGAGTGCCCACGAGATGGAAACCCCGTTTAATCTCAGTCGCTGACCCTGGGTTTAGCACCCAGACCAACGTATTGCATATGGCAAGTTCTCACAAATGTACAGTAAAAGAAATCGAAGCGGTCGTTAATACATCGTCGTGATCTTACAATGCTTGTTCCTCCTTTGTCCACACACACCGGATTTCACGTCTTCGCCGCCGCCGCCCTCTTCAGTATCCGGGGCGGCACCGTTTGCCCATAGAAGTGCGCCATGATGCTCTCGGTGTGCGTGATTGTAAGATTGAAGAGCGGGTGGGTGGCGTTCTGCGCGATACGGTAAGCAATCGAACGGCAGTCGGCGGCACAACGTACCACTCGGTTCGGCGCACCGCCGACGATGGTCTCCGTGCCCTCATCCTCGGTGTAACTGAGCGCGTGTGTAAAGATGTGCTTCCGGAGCTCGTCTTTGTCCCCGTCATCCCCTGTGGCTGGAGAGTTAGACGTCTACTGTATTGAGGCGATGGTATGTATACCTGTCCAACAATCCAGAAGTTCCGTTCTCCTGACAGGGGAGGGGAACACTTTGTGCTGCGCAGACGACAGGCCAGCTAGACAGTACAGTGTATGATAGGCGTCTGCGTTCCTGTAATAAGGAGAGTAAGAGACGTCTATCAGATGTGACAAGTTGCCTACTTGGGGGGTTTGTCCCGCAGGCCCCCAACGGGATGTTGGCCGGCGTACAGGATGTACTCTTGCAGCGCCTTGCGGTTCAGTAGCGAGTCTAGTCATGGATGAGATTCGTCGTGGCTGCATATCGAAGGAGTACATACCATCGACATCATCCCAATCGGCCTCCTTCTCTGGCTGGAGATTTGGGGCAGCCGTCACAGCTGCAGGGTTTATCCCTATCGATTCCAGCAGGGCAAACGCGCCGCCGACCCACCACGAGTAGCACCCATCAACGAGTTTGTTCGTGCGGCCTTTGAAACCCCCTAGCTCGACTGGGCCACCCTGCATCTGAACGAGCCAGCGCACAAGCGATTTCTTGTTGATCTTGGGCTGCGCGGTCGAAGGAAGGAAGGGCAGGAGCATCACCCACGACGCGAGGGCACAGAATGTGTAGCCGCCATGGGCCTCGCCGAGCGCGGGACGCGGGGTTTCCAGGAGCGTGGGAGGCGCGGCGGGTGAAGATGCAGGGGCGTAGTATGGTTGAGACGCCGAGGAGAAACCACCCTCGTAGGTCTGGCACGACGCGACGAACGCGGCAGTGCCTTGCACCAGTTCGGGAGTAATAATGTCGAGGAGCGTAGCAGTAACAAGGAGACAATAAATCCCGCTGGATTAAATGAGAACCGTTGTGGGGGGTTAGATTTTAACCAAGGACCCACCGAACGTCTACTTCAGAGTGGCGTGCAACAAGAAACGATCCATCAGGTTGTTTGAGCGACATGAAGAAATTGTACATTTTCTGCCTTTGCCGCGAGTTTGTAAAGGATCCGTGGCCCCGTTCGTAACCACTCACCGGTCAATCTGGTCCCATCCACCGCCTTCGCCGGGTCTCCCTGCAATAGCCAACGCGCATACGGCAGCGTACGTCGGAAGCAGATGAGCGGCTTGTTTTGGACCACCACCAAAGCCGCCGTCCGGATGCTGCCAGGCCATTATCGTATCGACCGCTCTAGCAAAGCGGGTTGGGCGTTGTCCAAGAATTAACGCGGGAGGCTCACTTCTGCTTGTTGCCAGGATCCAACCCGACCTGCAGGACGCTGAAGGCCTGCAGAGTCCAGTACATCAGCCATGGCTGGCTAGCGTCCTGGCTGGTGTACCGCGCGGGAAAGCCCTGCACCATGTTGCGGACCAGGAATTGCATATGCGCATTCTTGTGTAGAGTCGCGGCCGCTTTATTACCAGCCGTTGGGAGATGTTCGAGCAGGATTTTCTCCGTTTCAGACTGGGTCGCGGAGGTCGAGGTGGGGAAGGAATCTGTCGGCACTGGACGCATGGTGGGAGCCATAAGGTGAGAAACGAGAGCAAGAGGTAGAAGTGCGGTGCGAGAACAATAGAGCCATGATCGATCCCGCGAATAAAGCAGATGTCTGACTTTTCTATTCAAAGACCACAAAGCTATGGATGTATTATACGCGTCCCCTTATCTCGTTTGGGCGCCGCATCTGAGCACACACTCATGTTGCCGAAAGCTATGTTTTCTTTTCTTTGTGGGTCCCAGAAACTAAACTTATAGTACCTCCTGCTTGTGCTTCAGTTTGGATCAGTGTTATTAAGTAAGGATTAGTTATAGGATAGTACAGTACAAAGGCCAGATTATAGAGTGGATAGAGTATGGCGAGCGCTAGGGAGTGACAGTTCGACGGAAAAAAGAAAGAATGTCCCGAAAGTCCGAAACCTAAATGCGCAAGGGATAATCACCAAACACCCGATCCTTGCCGGCTCCGGTCCTGCGGGATCTGCTGTGTTTCAAGTGCACCCTGCGCGTGCATCATCTGCTGCGTGAAGGCCCACTTCTCCTCGGCCTCCTGCTGCATCATAAACTGCTGGAGCTGCAGTTGTTGGTCGTAGTTGTCGTACGGAGTCGGCGAAGCGATCATGGGCGAGTGGCCGTGGGACTGCGGGCGCACGGCGGGGACAGCGTACGCGTACGGGTGGTCCACGAAGTGAGGAGAGCCCGAGGACGACCGCGGAAGCGGCGCAGAGCGGGGAGGAGGCGCCATCACAGGGACGTTGTGCGCAAATGGAGACTGGGACTGCTGAGCCTGCATCATCTGCAGTCTCATCATCTCGTCCTCCATTCGGTATCCCGGCACGGCGCTGACAGCGTAGTCGTCCACGTCCTCCTCTTCGCATACACCCTGGAGGTCGCCCACCTCGTAGTGCAGTTCCTCGCCCATCACCGTCGAGAACGAGTCTCCTCTTGAGGGAGTGTCGAGTCGCATCACTCCGGCGCGCGCGCGCCATTCATTCGCCTCTCTGCGAAGAGAATCGCACTCGCTCGCGAGCAGATGGAGCTGCTGCGCCGCAAGGATCCTGTGGCGGCGAGACGCGTGGACGTGGGCAATCGACGAGTTGACGATGCTGGATTTTGATGGCCGCCGGACTTGAGCCAAGTTTGGAAGAACAGCAGCCAGATCCTACGTTCGTCAGTCAGATCAATCCAATGGGCGGCATGCGCGAAACATACGAGGAACCGCGCATTGAGCGCCTCACGCCGCTGTCTCTCGACAGCGTTGTGGGATGCGCGACGCTCAGCCGTGTTAGCACGCTGTTTCATTTTCAAGGTACGTTTCACGCTGCCGGCGCTGCCGTCGTCGTAGCTGTCCAGGTTGGAAAAACGGCCGTCGAGATCGGGGAGAACGGGCAGGGAAAGATGCGGCGGGTACTGGGTGGTGGTCGGAGAAGACCCGGGCGTGCGAGGACCCATAGAGCCAGATGAGGCAGATGATGTAGGAGAAGGAGGGGTAGCGTGGCTGAAAGAAGACATTCGAAGTTGAAAAAGGCGAACGAAAAAGTGGTGTAGTGTATAGAAATAAAGGGCGGGTTTAATGAAGCCGTGAAGGGTCGCGAGATCTGGAAGAGTACGAGGTCAGAGCGTGTAATGACACTAAGGAGTGCGCTACTCACACCAGGCGGGTGTCTTCGACGGCGGGGGTAGGGCGGAGGGGAGGGGGGGGAAAGAAAGAAAAGAAACGAAATACAGTCGCGGAAGTTGTCGCTCCTTAAAGCAGGAAGATAAGCAGAAGCCACGAAGTGATGATGCCATCTTGATCCAACTTGATGGTGGTTTAGGTTTACAACCGAGATCAACACAGAGTGACATCCGTTGTTGGGCGACAATCAAACCTATCACGGGCGGTCATCGGGGGTTCCAAGGAATTCACGAGAGAATACTTCGACTTCGGGATCGTACGGGATGGCTTTCCGCGTTACAACAATCATTCAAATTAAGTGTCATCGCCACCGTCGTTCGCTGTAATGTTGAGTTCACGAAAATGAATATGGCTTGAAGTACATCATGGAATGATCCGTAGAAATGAAGGTGATTGTTGTATGATGGCTTATGAGGAGGGTGAGCTTTTGGCTGGAGCTGCAGTAAGCACTCGACGGACCTGTGCAATATTAAGTTTCTACCTACGGGGGTCGCCATCGGTCGGCGGAGTCAATACTCTTCATATTCGGGGAGCGACAACATTGGATTTCAATGCCGAGATCTTTTGCCCAACTCACGCGTGAATATGCATATCCCAATCGAGGTGCTAGATCCCGCTTACGCACGATGAGGGATACTCATGCAGAGGAGCTAGATGCTTTAGCCGCCTTCCGATTCTTGATTATTGGGATAGCGCCGACCAGCAGATCTGCAGACCCCGCCCGGCCTCGCATCCGTGTTTCGCGTTGACCGTGGCAGCGCTTAGCTTATCAGGTAGGCAAGGAAGGTCGATTTGTTGGAAAGCGGAAAAGCGGACAAAATACCAGCAAAAGCTGTAAAACCATTGACTGAAACCGCGAGTGAGAATCGAAGTCGAGATACAGATGTCTTGTCGAGTTAACATATCATGGGGCTGACAAGCAGAGAACTGTAGTCTACAATCAAGTGGATCAGTTATGTACCAGTCAGTCGTGGCCTGTCGAAGCGGTTCAGAAAGATTCAAAGAAGGCTTGCGTGGAAATCTTGGGAGCTATTCTGGCTGCTTCAACGGTCCGACAGCCGTGAGCGGTACCGGCCAAAAGAAGACGGAGAGGCCACATCAATTTGGATGAGAGAGGCATGATACGGGATCTGATGCAGGCATAGGTCGAAACGCATTCAACGTTCGCTCAATACAAATGGGCTGCCTCCACCAAGAGCCTAGGACCTGAGACTTGAGGACGCCACGAAAATTGCTACGGAAATATGAAACAAACAAAGGTGGAGCGAGCGTACTCACCTCGCCTGATTCATACGAACTCATGATCTGCACATGGTTGATAGCAAGCGCGCTTATCAGTCTCCCTCAGTCTCCTTCAATACCCCGCGTCCTCACCCGGTCGTTGCCCCGACGGCACACTACTGCAATTACGTGTTTCAACTCGGCCGCCACACCGAACAGAATATCCGCGGGCTGAGATCAGCATCAGCGATGGAATGAGTCAGAGGGTCCGGGAAGTATCTGCGAATTCAGCAACGTAGCATTATTCTGGAGAGTCGCTTGAGGAACCAAAGCTATGCGAGTGTAAGTAGAAAAGGGCAAGAGCTGAGGTTGTCATGACTTTGTTCGTGTTACTGTATTGTTGTGATACTGCGCTTGCTTTCATCGATCATGAATATGATGCCGCCGCAGCCCTTCCTATGTACTCGATTTTTTGGTTTCCCTTTCTTTTGTTACCCGTGGTCACGAATGCAGTTCAATCCCAGAAACCGCTTGCAAATTTAGCGGATGAATGGAACCTTGATGCCCAGCCGAATCCCAATTCAACGGGCCATCTCGTATTAGACACTGTCAGCTCCCTACTACAGCACTGGCCGAACACACGATACCATAGTGGTTGGCGCTTCATTAACTTTTCCAAGCTCAAGTATATTTACGGATCAAAGCTCATACAATTGTCCCTGGTACAATCCCAACCGGCACTCTTTTGTATCACGGGCGCCAAAACCCTCACACTCCAACCGTGCACGAATGGGTCTCGACCGGCCCCGAATTTGCGCGCATCTTTTGCGGGGAGCTAGGGGAGCTCAGGCCGTGCTGGCTGCTCACTCTCATTACAACCCGTCCGCTACGCGTGCTGTATTTTGACGGGATTAGCGCCGCAAAAATGTCCGACGGACCTATGGATACGCAGGATCTACTCGCCTGGGGCGCTGTGCTGCCGGAACGCGCTACAGTACAATGGGAATATCTACGGCTGGAACGACTGTGTGATGTAGGAGCCACACAGACCATCGATGCATACGTGAGGCAAGTGGGCTCGTGCATACTATGCGTTCGGGCCTCGGTTAATATGCATTTAGGATGCAGCTGAACATGTACGTCAACCCTGCCCTATTTCTGTGATCAGCTTATACTGCTTTAGCGAGGTCATGTTATGCAGTTTCACAGACGGCGTGCAGATTGTAAGTCTTTCGAGACTTGAAGTCGAGGAAACCATTATGCATCATATGTACTCGTACATCCACTCAAGTACCTGGCACGACAGCTACCCCGGCGAAACACGTATTCATCTCGATCTTACGCATCTCATTTCCTTGTACGACGTGGCGCTGGCCCCGAGCCTGATCGCGGGTCGGGTTGGCCAGGACCGGCGCGAGCATCGCGTCCTCGGCATTGACAAACGCGACACGGACGCAGTAGTACAGCGCGTGCGGGAGCTCCCTTTCTCTCCCTCCACGAGCGGGATCGACTGGAGCACTCAATTCCAGGTCATACGAGACCGCTATGCGAAGCGACTCGAGGTGTTGCAGAGCACTCTGAACGCCACCGACGAAGAAGATTCCTCACAGCGCGCGTTTCATCAGCTGCAAATGCTCCTCATGCCGTACCGGCTGCGTTCGGCTGTCCCGCCTCCTGCAGGATGGAATACCGACTGGGCGGCCCCGGTATACCGAGTGTGCGCGCAAGCCCACACGTCGTTCATCGAGTCTATGAAAGCTACGCTCGCCGCATCTGAACAGTTACTGCTCTCATCTGCGCAGGAGACGACGCGCGAGATTTGCCGCACCGTCGTCGGATGCTGGGCGGAAGGCATGCTTGAGCTGCGGGACTCCGCAACAATTTCAAGTTCCTTGGCGCTCAAGTGGAAGTCTGAGGTCGACCGGCTCATGGGCTGGCTCGGCTGGAGCTTGTGGGTGACATGTCGCCCCGCATGCGAGTTCCCCGTATGTGAATAACACCAAGTCAATTCCTTCCTAATCCTCTTCATAGGAGTCCTGCTACCTCCCTGGGGCGCCGTTCTCTATGGAAGGATGGAATGGCTCGGTACCACGCTGCGTTCGACTCTTTGAGCCGTACTCTTTTGAAGGCCCATTCCCCTTTTAATCCCCATCCTGGCACGAAAGTTAAGACACCATTCACGCTACCTTCCAATTCGTGACACTGTCGAAAATAGATTTATCGGACCGGCTCGGGCCTCTGTAGTTTCACGTATCTGTAGAAATTTAGGTAGAATGGAACGCCCTTGTTATACTCTTGGTTTTTTGGGGGGGATCAAGCATGCAACGTCAACACGACATTGATAGTACTACGCTTTCTTTCAGCGATCACAAGAGCGCGCCGGGGTCGCTTCGCGCCCCGGCACTTCGCCTCAGAGCCGTCCCTGACTCGCTGCCGTCGGCAACGCCCGAGCGGAGTTTAAAGGCTTCGCACAGGCTTTATCTTATTGCTGAACCTTTAGGTTTGGCTACCCAGGAGAACATCGATTTTGCGTATCAGTTTTTGATCTGTTTGTCATGAAGAATTGATCATCCCAGCGGAAAAGATGCGAAACAGGTAAATGTAGGAAGGGAAACAAAGGAATTGAGAACTCCCCTTAAAGAAGCATTCTCATTGATCCATCTGTCTGTGTGCCTCCTCGTTCTATTCAAGAGATGCAGCGCTTCAGTTTTGCGTCTTAGTCATTTCTGCTTGATATTCGGGCTAGTATCCGTTGACGTGGGACTTTCGGTGATCATCATGAAACATCCGAGTTGTCTCCTTGATTATTGGTTCTCGCTCACCTAAAGGTTCAGCACCCGCCTCGAAGAGGCCCAATCCACGTCATAAAGAGAAAGAAGAGATCCGGAGACATGATGCTGCTGCAACCTAGGCGCCTTTCCTATGTACCCGATTTTTTGGTTTCCCTTTCTTTTGTTTCCCGTGATCACCAATGCAGCTCAGTCTCAGAAACCGTTTGCAAACTTAGCGGATGAATGGAACCTTGAAACCCAGCCGAATCCCAATTCGACCGGCCATCTTGTATTCGACACTGTGAGTTCCCTACTACAGCACTGGCCGAATACACGATATCATAGCGGTTGGCGCTTCATTAACTTTTCCAAGCTCAAGTATATTTACGGATCAAAGGTCATGCAATTGTCCCTGGTACAATCCCAACCGGCACTCTTTTGTATCACGGGCGCCAAAACCCTCACACCCCAACCGTGCACGAATGGGTCTCGACCGACCCCGAATTTGCGCGCATCTTCTGCGGGGAGCACGGGCCGTGCTGGATGCTCACTCTCGTTACAACGCGCCCGCTACGCGTGCTGTATTTTGACGGGAGTAGCGCCGCAAAATGGTCCGACGGACGTATGGATACGCAGGATCTACTCGCGTGGGGCGCTGTGCTGCCGGAACGCGCTACAATACCATGGGAATATCCACGGCTGGAACGACTGTGTGATGTGGGAGCCACACAGGCCATCGATGCATACGTGAGGCAAGTGGGCTCGTACATACTATGCGTTCGGGCCTCGGTTAACATGCATTCAGGATGCAGTTCAACTTGTTCGTCAGCCCTTCCATCTTTCTGTGATCCTCAGCTCACACTGTGTCAGCGAGGTGATGTTATGCAGTTTCACAGACGGCGTGCAAACTGCAAGTCTTTCGAGACTTGAAGACGAGGAAATTGAACCTCATCACATGCACTCGTACTTCCACTCAAGTACCTGGCACGACAGCTACCCCGGCGAAACGCGTATTCATCTCGATCTTACGCATCTCATTTCCTTGTACGACGTGGCGCTGGCCCCGAGCCTGATCGCGGGTCGGGTTGGCCAGGACCGGCGCGAGCATCGCGTCCTCGGCATTGACAAGCGCGACACGGACACAGTAGTACAGCGCGTGCGGGAGCTCCCTTTCTCTCCCTCCGCGAGCGGGATCGACTGGAGTACACAGTTCCAGGTCATACGGGACCGCTATGCGAAGCGACTCGAGGTGCTGCAAAGCACTCTGACCGCCACAGACGAAGAAGATTCCGCACAGCGTGCGTTTCATCAGCTGCAAATGCTCCTCATGCCGTACCGGCTGCGTTCGACTGTCCCGCCTCCTGCAAGATGGAATACCGACTGGGCGGCCCCGGTATACCGAGTGTGCGCGCAAGCCCACACGTCGTTCATCGAGTCTATGAAAGCTACGCTCACCGCATCGGAACAGTTGCTACTCACCTCTGCGCAGGAGACGACGCGCGAGATTTGCCGCACCGTCGTCGGATGCTGGGCGGAGGGCATGCGTGAGCTGCGGGACTCCGCCACAATTTCAGGTTCCTTAACACTCAAGTGGAAGTCTGAGGTCGACCGGCTCATGGGCTGGCTCGGCTGGAGCTTGTGGGTGACATGTCGCCCCGCATGCGAGTTCCCCGTATGTGAATAACACCAAGTCAATTCCTTCCTAATCCTCTTCATAGGAGTCCTGCTACCTCCCTGTCGTCCCGTTTTCCAAGGAAGGATGGAATGGTTCGGTACCGCGCTGTGTCCGGCTCTTTGAGCCGTACTTTCTTGGTGGCTATTGACACCGCAGAAGCGGAAGAGTCGCTGCTGCTGCGAGACGTTCGGCAAGCTGAGCTCGTGCGCCCACTGCTTTCCTAAAAACCCCATTCTGGGCACGAATTATTTACTCTGCCTTCGAGTTCGGGACATTATCGAAGGAGTCTGACCGGCTCGGGTCTCTGTAATTTCACGCATTATCTGTAGAAAATTTGGTAGAATAACGCACTTAGATTCTCATTTTGGGATCAAGCATGCGACATTGACGTTGACAAATAACTTGACCTTTTTTTCCTTGCTACATATTATCGCCGTCCTTCTACTGGGGTTTGGCTCCCCCCCTGCACGGAGTAGCCAGAGGGATGATGCGAGGGTACCTCATCAGGAATAACTTATGGACTACGCAAAGGCTCGGCTTGACGCGGCGTGTCCTAACACCGCATTTGTGCTGCTTGCGAGCTGCCACCATGAGTTCCTCCTCCTCTGCCGTCCTCCCCTCGCGGCCGAGAATCCCACACATCCCAATAGTCTCCGGTTGCCCCAAATGCAAGGCGGCCCTGGAATTTCCGGTCCCCACACCCCACCCGCGTCCGGGAGCGCTCCTCCAAATCCGCTGCTTTTCGTGCCAGAATATCATCTCGCATGCATTCTACGCGACTCAGATACCGTCCTCCTCGGGTGAGGCCTCGTCTTCGGCCGCCGGTCAATCCAATGCGGGGCAGCCGCCGCCCGCAAGGAAGGGGCGCAAGTTCGGCACGCAGGAGCGGCCACTCGAGACGGGCTACTACGATATCCTCGGCATAACCCCCGCCGCTACGACTGAGGAAATCAAGAAGGCTTATCGTGCGTGCTGCTACCCTTCGCTGTATGTACACTTGCTAATTAATACAACGTATAGGCCGGATGGCGATCAAGCACCATCCGGACAAAAATCCCGACGACCCGCTCGCAGAGGAACGGTTCAAAGAGATCGCGATCGCGTACCAGACGCTCTCGGACGACGCACTGCGGAAGAAGTACAACGAGTACGGGCCGAAAGAGAGCGCGCCCGAGGGCGGATTCGTCGACCCAGAAGAGGTATTCGGCGCGATATTCGGGGGGGATCGGTTCACGCCGATAATCGGGACCATCAGCCTTGCGCGCGATATGAAAGCTGCGTTGCAAGAGGCCGACGAGGCGGAGCAGGAGGAGCAGGAGAAGGCGGGGACGCGCATCCTCGACGCCAAGGGGCGGCCGGTCCTCAGTGAGGAAGAGAAGGCGGCGAAGGAGCTCAAGGACCGGGCGAAGCGCGAGGAGAAGGCGAAGGTGCGGGAGGAGCGCATCAAAAAGCTCGTGGACAATCTCGAGCGGAAGCTGAGCATATTCACGGAGTCGGCGACGGGCCCAGACGATCCGGACGTGACATCGAGCTGGCGGACGATATGCTCGCTAGAGGCTGAGTGCGGCGTTCCCTGCTCGTTCCATCCAATTGCTCATTATCATTATAAAAACAGTCAACTCAAGCAAGAATCGTACGGCGTTGAGCTCCTGCAAGCCATCGGCTTTGTGTACGTCTCCAAAGCCAAGCACCACCTTGCGACAAACCAGACCTTCCTCGGGGTCGGTGGATGGCTGCACAATGTGCAGGGAAAATACCACGTTTTCAGCGAGACGTACGTCCTCCCTTCTCCCTCTTGGCGTTTTTAACTCCAGCACAGCGTCTCGACTCTGCGGTCTGCAATCGAGCTCAAGTCCGTGTTTGACCAAATCCAAGCGGCAGAGCGTGCGGGCAATTTGAGTCCCGAGGACAAGAAGAAGCTTGAGGAACAAGCCGCCGAGAAGGGCCTGCAGGCCTTGTTCAAGGTAACGAGCGCGTAGCGGATATCTTGTCCGTGTGTGCTCATTTGGTTTTAGGGCGCAAAACTTGAGATCGAGTCGGTCCTACGGGAGACTTGTGAGCGTGTCTTGGAGGACCCGGCCATCACCCGCGACAAGGCTAACCTGCGCGCGGTCGCGCTGCAGATGCTCGGCGAGGCATATGCCGGCGTGACAAAGGACGGCCAAGCGATCGGCGACGATAGCGAATATGTGCGGGTCGAGACACGGCGCAGCCGCGATAGCGCCGGTGGGAGCAGTCGGAGACCGCGAAGTCCTCCCAAGTCTCCCAAGTCCCCCAAATGAGCTCCCTCCCTCTGACATACCACCGGTTCGACGTAGAACAAGATGCATGTAGTATTGTACATCTATATCATAATACCTCATTACAACTTGGCGGCGCCTGTACACTCTCCCCGCATCAGGCAGGAATTGCTATGCAGGTGCGATCTGCTTCGCTTCCTCTTTCGCAGCGTGGGCCACAGCGGCGTCGGGGACTGCCCCGTCGACCCCCGTGACGTTCTTGCCCTTACCAGGTGGAGGCGGGTGGTACACTTTGGGCTGCAGGTCGACATTAGTATGTGCAGGGAGTAAATAACATCGACGACACGAACCTTCTTCTGTTTCTTGTCCTTCGCATTCGGATCGGGATAGGCGAGCTTCTCTATTTTCTGCGCCTCCTCATCCTCTGCGAATGCTTTGCGGATAGGGTCGAGCAATCTATTGATTGCATTGGCGACGGCGGTCTTCAAATCTTTGGGGTGCAGCGTTTTGTCTGCGAAATCGTTTCGCAGATCCTCAAAGGACTTGTAGTGGGTCGATCCCCCGAACTTCGCGTCCCGCTCAATCGAAAACACGGTCCCTTCTGGCGCGTCATCCGTCGCAAACGGTTTGAGGTCGCCGGTACCTTCCAGTAACGATACCTCCTGCTTGGAGTTCTCCAGACGCAGCTGGCTGATCGGGATGAGCACCGCCTCTACGAACGAGAGGATTCCGTTCTCTGCGACGTTGCCCTCCTCGCAAAACGCGGCCTTAATCTTCTTGCGGACCACTTCTGGCGCGTCGAGGAAGTCGATTTTAGAGTTGGGGTCGGAAGAGGACATTTTCCCGCCGGCCAGACCTGGAACCATCGCGTTCATAAGGTGCGCGCGCTTGGCGTAGCCGAGACGCGGGAGGTAGAGCTCGGCGAAGGTAAAGATTTTCCGCTAAGCAGCCCGTTAGCAGAATGCGTGTCTTGCAGCAGAGGAAACACACCTGGTCGACGCCGCCAAACTGGAAATCTACCCCGAGGTACTGTTCGTCGAGGGCCTGGAGGCCGGGGTAGAGCAGGCCACTGAGAAGTGCGCTGTCCACCTGCTTAACGACCTCTGCGCCCGCCTTCTTCGCATCGTGTTCCGTCACGGTCGCACACAGCCGGTAATTGTCCATGTTGAACTCCTTCGTCAGCTGGTGGTCGGATCCGAGCGCGAATTTCAGTTTCGACGTGGGGATTCCGAGTGACTTAAACACGGTCAGGAGTACAAACTTGTAGTACTTTGTCCGGTATTCAACCAATTCGAGCGGGGCCTTCATGTTATCGAGGAAGGCGTGGATGTCTGAAATAATGGTTGAGCGTTGGGATCTGCAGCAAGAGCGCGACTTGCCTGCAAGGTAGATGGTCATCTTGGCCGGAGCTTACTCAGGTTGTTATGACGGAGAGTGCAGAAGCATACCTCTGCGCCCGCTTGAAGAAAGTCCGCGATCTTGGTCAACGGTACGAAGTATCCGATGTGCGCTAGTGCGAAGCTCAGTTTGCAGTTCACGGCTCATGAAATGGCGAGCTCACGTCTGCCAGTTGGGGCGGTTCCTGGATGAAAAGCCTCAGATCCTAGAGCAGATCGGCGAGATCAGGATATACGCGCCCCAGTAGCCCTTTGGAGTTCGGCCTTCAGCTAAAATGGCTTTTAGTATATCGCCACCCAGAGTTTCCTGGAGCCTCCGGGTGATCAGCTCGTATTTTTCTTCCGCCATAAATTTCGAGGCCCAGATGCGGCACCAAGATGGAAGAGTGAAACTGAAAAGTCGCGAAACGGTGACTCGTTTTGGAAGGAATTGTGGATATTTGGCTTGGATTGGTCCAGCTTGGCTTTACCTTCCGAAGTTCCATCATGATGCGAGGAGCCGCTTTGGCCTCTAGGTAAATCCAAACCTATGTGGTAGGAACGGCCGGACTCGGTTCAAGTCTCCCACATGAATTCCCTCCCTCTAACATCCCACTGGTTCGCCGTAGAGCAAGATGTATGTAGTATTGTACATCCATATCATAATACCTTATTACAACTTGGCTGCGCGCCTGGGTGATGAGATGGGAAGGTTGCGGCCAGTACACCTGTCCGATACCAGGCACTAATTGCTATCCTGATGCTGTTGGAGTCTGGTCCATCTCTTCTTCCGCAGCGTGGGCCACGGCGGCATCGGGGATTGCCTCGTCAACCCGTGGTACACTTTGGGTTGCAGATCATTATTAGTATGTGCAGGGAATAAATAGCATCAACACGAACCTTCTTCTGTTTCTCGTCCTTCGCATTCGGATCGGATCGGGATAGGCGAGCTTCTCAATTTTCTGCGCCTCCTCATCGTCTGCGAATGCTTTGCGGATAGGGTCCAGTAACCTATTGATTGCGTTGGCGACGGCGGTCTTCAGATCTTTGGGGTGCAGCATCTTGGCTGCGAAATCACTGCGCAGATCCTCGAAGGACTCGTAGTGTGTCGATCCCCCGAACTTCGCGTCCCGCTCAATCGAAAACACGGTCCCTTCTGGCGCGTCATCCGTCGCAAACGGCTTGAGGTCGCCGGTACCTTCCAGTAACGATACCTCCTGCTTGGAGTTCTCCAGACGCAGCTGGCTGATGGGGATGAGCACCGCCTCTACGAACGAGAGGATTCCGTTCTCTGCGACGTTGCCCTCTTCGCAAAACGCGGCCTTGATCTTCTTGCGGACCACTTCTGGCGCGTCGAGGAAGTCGATTTTAGAGTTGGGGTCGGAAGAGGACATTTTCCCGCCGGCCAGACCTGGAACCATCGCGTTCATAAGGTGCGCGCGCTTGGCGTAGCCGAGACGTGGGAGGTAGAGCTCGGCGAAGGTAAAGATTTTCCGCTAATCATCCTGTTAGCTAACGGTGCATGTCTTGCAGCAAAGGAAGCGCGCCTGGTCGACACCGCCAAACTGGAAATCCACCCCGAGGTACTGTTCATCGAGGGCCTGGAGGCCGGGGTAGATGAGACCACTGAGAAGCGGACTCTCCACCTGCCTCACAACTTCTGCACCCGCCTTCTTCGCAGCGTGCTCCGTCACGGTCGCACACAGCCGGTAATTGTCCATGTTGAACTCCTTCGTCAGCTGGTGGTCGGATCCGAACGCGAATTTTAGTTTCGACGTCGGGATTCCGAGTGACTTGAGCACGTTCAAGACCACAAACTTGTAGTACTTCGTCCGGTATTCAACGAGTTCGAGCGGCGCCTTCATGTTATCGAGGAAGGCATGAATGTCTGAAATAATTGCTGAGTATCACATAGGATCTGCAGCGAGAACCGGACTTGCCTCCGAATAAGATGGTCATCTTAGCCGGGGGTTAATCAGTTTGTTATGATCTACAGTACATAAACATACCTCTGCGCCCGCTTGAAGAAAGTCCGCGATCTTGGTCAAGGGTGCGAAGTATCCGATGTGCGCTAGTTTGTGACACTCAGTTCGCAGTTCATGGCTCATGAAATGGCGCGCTCACGTCTGCCGGTTGGGGCGGTCCCTGAATGAGAAGTCTCAGATTCCAGAGCAGATCGGCGAAATAAGGATATGCGCACCCCAGTAGCCCTTGGGAGTTCGGCCTTCTGCTAAAATCGCTTTGAGTATATCGCCACCCAGGGTTTCCTGCCTCCGGGTGATTAGTTCGTATTTTTCTTCTGCCATAACTGTCGAATTTCGAGCGGCACCAAGATGGAGGAGCGAAAAGTGGTGAAGTAGTGACTCATTCTGGATTGACTCATTTTAAGCATTCTGGACGGTGACTCATTTGACAGAGTTGTGGGTATTTGGGTTGGATTTGGTCCAGCTTGGTATTGGTATCCATGTGAGGATTTGCTTTGACCTAGTCTCCCAGAGGCAGAGTAGACCAATTCCTTCATGCCTCAGATAAAAAAATATGTTGAGAGCACCGTAGCTGGCCGGGGGGGCCGGGATGGCGAGGGCATTTGACAGAGTTGTGGGTATTTGGGTTGGATTTGGTCCAGCTTGGTATTGGTATCCATGTGAGGATTTGCTTTGACCTAGTCTCCCATAGGCAGAGTAGACCAATTCCTTCATGCCTCAGATAAAAAAATATGTTGAGAGCACCGTAGCTGGCCGGGGGGGCCGGGATGGCGAGGGACTGTTCCAAGAATCTACCAGCAGACCATCCCCGCGCCTCATGTGCAGGAGAACAAGTATGGTCAAATCTTCTGTCGCGCGTCGGGGACTCGCGTTGTACGTTTGCTTACCCAAATCAGCAACCCAGGACTTGGATTCCTTGGTCTACGTAGGTCGCATAGCCTTGCTTCTGTAGGCGGCAGGTGTTGACGACACTGGGGGCCCCGGGCAGAGGATTAGGTTCGACGGAGTGCAGTGCATACCCGGGGTTGTAGCAAGCGAGTCGTAGATTGCCATGCCTGCGCAAGCTCGCGGGAGCTGCACGGAATGTTCTCTGGGTCCCTGGCAATTTCTGAGGCCATTAGAAGGATATATATTGAGAGGTAGTGAGATAGCTATAGCTTTCAAGTTCCGATTGAGGCAATTCTGTCGGAGATTGAACTCAAATTGCATTCAACGTCGACTGGGAGACTACTTTGACTCCTCGATACCCTCCGGAATCCCCGAACCATGTGTGCTAGGAACGGCCGGACTCGGTTCCGATGTGAATCCGTCAAAACTGCACCACTTTCGCGAACTCTGTCGATGTGATTCACCCTGTATACTGCACGGGACCGGAACGTCAACTCCTGGAGAATAAAACTACTATGCGGATTGCTTGCATTACAATAAACTTGCCATCTTTTCATCGCCTCGTCGCCTGCCATGCTCGATATCCTTCCCCCAGAAATCTTCGCTCGTGTATTGGAGATCGCCGTAGAGACCTGGGGAATCGGTTTCCTCCCGCAAGTATGCCGAGTATCATCAGCATGCCATGATGTGGTCCTATCAACTCCCAGCTTATGGGGCATCATTGTTGTCGACAAGCAAAGCTCATTATCCCTGTTCGATCGACAACTTGCAAAGGCGAAATCAACTGATCTCAGGATCACATTCTATGGGAAGGGGTGGCAAAATAGCAGGATGAATAAGCGCACCCAACGCTTTATGGCCAGCCTCGCTTCCCTCGCCCACAACTGGATTCGGTTGGACATAACGACCAGTTTACTTTCGCTGACGCGGTGGGCGGACATGGGCCGGCTCGAGGTTTTGTCCCTTCGACAGAATCCTTATGAGCATGGCGTCCAGCCATCCTCAGCCGACAATTTCTTCGAGGCGGGTGTAGCCTACACACAGCCAAGTCTCCACTCGTTCACGGCTTCCGGCCTTCCGGAAGAGTGGGTGACGAGGTTTCTCGGCCCACGCATCACCTTCTTTGAAATCGGACGTGTTTTCCGCATCCCAGCCTCTACAATTCAGGGCTATCTCTCCCTTATCCCCAATGTCCACACCCTTAATCTCTTGAGCATATCCTTCCTCCCCTTCTCCGCCTCGAATCAGACCGTCACCCTTCCCAACCTCAATAACCTCGAAATCGCGGGCATCGACGATCTCACTCCGCTGCTTTTGCGTACGCGTGCGCCCGCCCTTCGGGCGCTCAGCATTTGCGACTGCACAGGGCAGATGGGTTCCGTTTTTTCTCAATGGAGCCAGGCAGACTTCCTTCCCTCCAACCTCCAGAGCCTCGAGCTTTCCGACTGCATCTCCGAGGAAGACATCCCCCTGTTAATCGGCTGGCTCGCCCGCCTACCCTCCCTGTTGCGGCTCATAATTACGGATACGGGCGAATTCGTCTCTCCGACCCTATCTGTGGAGACGGATCTCCTCATGGCCCTCGCTTCCCCGAATGGGGCGGGCCCTGTTGTTGGGGGCTGGCTCTGCCCTTCCCTGATACATCTCTGTCTGGACACCCCCCTCCGCGTCGCAGATATCCTGCCAATTGTCCGCGCTCGTGGTGCGCCGTCACGGCCCCCCGGCGCACCCGCGAAGCTGCACTCGATGCAAGCCCAGCTGTGCCAGAGCGGAACCGCCGAGGAACTCGCTGAACTCCACAGCTTTTTCCAGGAGCCGGACGACGCGCGATGTCTGTGCTTCGGGTGCGCGTTTAATCTCAACAGTACGTGCCAAAAAAAAACTGGCTTGCTCCGTCATGCTAACGCGCTTTACTTAGTTTGATTCAGAGATACTTTATTGCCGACGTTTACTCCATGGTTTTAGATATATTACTTCATGATGTTTCGTATCTGTCCTTAATTTATTCAGTTGGGACGGAACCATCTACTTTACCACGCGCTTGCGAGTCGCAACAAACGAGAAATGATGGTAGGCCAAATCGGGACAGACGCGTCAACAAACATCAACACCCGCTCACAATCGGTTAAAAGCGCGTTGTTTGTTGAACCCATCTTGCTCTTCAACCACCACCACTCACCACCAAAACACCCACCCTCAACACTCATCCCATCAACATGTCTGGACGCGGAAAAGGTGGCAAGGTGCGCTAGATTCCCTCTACATCCACCACTCTCGCTGACCACCGTCGATGGTTAGGGACTCGGAAAGGGCGGAGCTAAGCGCCACCGCAAGATTCTCCGTGACAACATCCAAGGTGCGTCTCCTCGCCCACCACGGCGAGCTCGCCGTTCTCATCTCGCCGTCGTCTCTCCCAGGTATCACCAAGCCCGCGATCCGCCGTCTCGCCCGCCGTGGAGGTGTGAAGCGTATCTCTGGCCTCATCTACGAAGAGACCCGCGGTGTCCTCAAGATCTTCTTGGAGAACGTCATCCGCGACTCCGTCACCTACACCGAGCACGCCAAGCGGTGCGTCGCATCTTTTCTTTCCTTCCTCTTCTGACATCGCCCACAGCAAAACCGTCACTGCTCTCGACGTCGTCTACGCTCTCAAGCGCTCCGGCCGCACGCTCTACGGTTTCGGCGCATGATTCAATGCGTGTGGTCTTCTCACCGTTGCCGACACCGTTCCCCGTGCTGATGCCGTTCACGCAGCGCACCATGTTCCTATTTCTTTATTCTCCGCAATGACCCATTGTACACCATTATTTCAATCGTCTTGTACTCTTTTTTGTATGGCGCACGCATGTCTACTATGATCTATAATAGAAGGGTTCTGCTCACGCGAACAAAAAAAATGGACAAATCAGGACTTTAGGCTCCTTGCCGTCTGCCAGCCCGTCTACCAGGCCACAGCTGAGGCGCTGGCGAGTTCCGCGATGTGTGGGCGGTCGCGGGAGGTGGTCGCTGGTCCACGCTCGCTACCCCTTCCAGCCTCGACACAAAAAGTAGGCCTCCTTGGATTCCGAGCGACTCGCATCGGGTTTGAGGAATTTAACGTCGTTGAAGCCAGTCTCTAAGTGCTCCTTGCGAAACATATGCGTAAGGGGATGCACGAAGTGTTTTATTCTGGACGCGAGTCAGTGATACCCATGTTGCAAAAGGAAACAAGCTCACAACAAGACCCCGCCCATGTGCCTCCCTATACTCTCCGCCGACCGCAGGTGACGTTGTGCAAATTCGAACACGGACGTGCATATCGACATGCTCGACTCGATGTCGTGGACCGTATTTCCGGTAGAGTTGCCCGCCATGTCGCACAGAATTACGTCCGCCTTGCCGAGGGGGCCCCGCTTGCGCTCGATGATGCTGCGAATCAGTGCCTCCGTGTCCACGGCGAGAAAGTCAGCCTGGATGAACTGCACGCCGGGGATGGGGCTCATGCGCAGGAGGTCGACGCCGATGATCGTGCCCCGGCCCCTCTGCGCGCCGAGGTCCGATATGTCCAGAGGATTAGAAGTGTCCTCAGCGGAGTCATCTGGCGGAGGAGCTGGACGCCGCTGACGGCTCGGAGATGGGGCGCTCCAGGTGTCGCCTTCCCTTGGGTAATGCGCGGCCGGCTCCTGCATACGCTCCTTTTTTTTCATCGGCGGCGGGGGGCGGTCCCAGCCCAGTTTCTGTGCAACCACCTGGCTCCACCCGCCCGGCGCTGCGCCGAGGTCAAGCACGACCTGGACGTCGCGTTGGTCGAGGAACCGCGATCTTTCTTCCATCTCAAGGAGCTTGAAAGCTGAGCGCGAGCGGTACGAAGTTGCTGCTAGAGAGGCTGAGGCATCCGGGGACGAGCGGAGCTTGACGTATGGGTCGCGAGCTTGCCTAGCCAGCCATGCTGTGGACGACGATTTTTGAGCACAGGCCAGAAACGAGGGCCGGAAGGGCATAGAGCCACTGAGGCGTTAGTAGTAAAACAGTCTGTGGCCACAATTACATAATCAATCGCGACTTACTTTTGGACCGCCTACTCACTTTTGAATTCCACCCACAGTAATGTTCTTTTATATTTCGATGCTCTAGTCTGACTAGCTATCAAACAGAACGAGGAAATCTGAGTTCGAGAAGAAATAATCATGTCTGCAACAGAATTGCGAGCTCGCATCGACGAAATCTCTGCGAATATTTGGAAGACTACCTTAGATATCGGTCGCCAACAGAATGAACTAAAACTGCAGGAAAACAGCAGAAGTATCCTCCAGCGCCAGCTCAACGCTGTCCTTGATCCTGTCGCGCGATTGCCCCTCGAAGTTTCGTCGATGATTTTTATGGAATGTCTTCCACATCAGCACCGCGCGCTTCCCAGGGCGCACAGCCTCCCCATGCTTTTCCTGAATATTTGCCATGCATGGTCGAATATCGCGCTCTCCAACCCAGAGCTATGGACGACCATCACTGCATATTTTCCCTGCGTTGAAGGCTTTGACGAACTCATGGGAGCCTGGCTCCAACGCGCGCGCGGCCATCCACTATCTATCGAACTTCGCGGACCGTTCGATGCCAGTATCGCTGCTGTCCTTGGACGACACGCGCACCAACTCCGGAGTTTGGAGCTGCACTGTGGCAAAGTTGAACTCGAGCTTGTAGTGCCGATGGGCCCCTTTCCTATGCTGAAAACCCTGATCATTAATGGTCTCGACCAGGAGAGTTGGCTCTCCGTCGCGCGAACTTTGAAGGTTTTGCCACATCTCGCTCCCAACCTCGTAGAGTGCGATTTTCAGCACTTCGCCTCAGTATACGACTTATTTGGCCACGAAAAGGATGAAGTCATTCTTCCGAATCTCCATCGCCTCGATATTGGACCACTTGGAAGAGATTTTTTTGGCTACAATCAGGCCATTCTACTGCATCTATCCCTACCCGCCCTGCAAGCGCTCTCCCTTCAGCTGGCCAATTTTTCCAATGGGGACCTCCTTTCTTTTTTAAAGCGATCCGCACCGCCTCTCCAGGAGCTGGCCCTGGGTACGGGGTACGGCGCGTTGGATATCAATGACCTCAATGATTGCCTCCGTCTCTTACCTGCACTCACACACCTCGAGCTGTGGGGTGCGAACCCAGATATCGTAGACGGAGTATTGGCCTTACTGGCGGAGCCTCCGGGGACCGGCCTGCTTCCAAATCTGCGTAGTCTCGAGTTGATGGACTATCATTCGCAGAGTTCACCATACGAGGCTCTGCTCCATGCCCTCACCGTTCGGAGCATCCGTTTCTATCTCCGATGGCTGCCAAGTTGGTCCCCAAGGCCTGAAGCCGGCATTAGAGCCGAGTTGGTAAAACTCAAAGCAGATGGGATGGATATTGATATACAGACCAAGACTGGTCTGAGATTCATCTAACTCTGAATCCTCACCGTGCCGCACCCCTCAATGGGAGCGCTGCAGTAAATATATCCTCTAGTTGCATGTCTTGTCTTGATATTTATTACTTTCTTTGTGCCCCAAACGAGCGGTGGTAAACTTCAGAGCGTCTTGTGAAGCTGTTAACTATACAATGATGGGTAGAATACAGTACGAGGGTAAAATGCATGATTCGGAGAGGAGAGTGCAATCGAGAGAAAAGCAACGGCAGGTACATTAAACATCAAACGCCGCACTCTGCCACCCCGGCGTATTCTTCTCCTTCGCTGACTGTTCATCGACGCTGCGGCGGAACGAGCGCACCTGCTGCTTTCCCTGCCCAACCAAACCCTGCACCCCATCCTTTGCCGCAGCATTTGCATCCCCCGTCTGGCCCTGACCCTGCGGCACCTTCTGCCCAAGGCGCTCTTCCAAACTCTGCGCCCCCGTCCCCGCGGGCCCTCTTTTCTGCCCGGGCAAGACCTGGGGCTCCGCACCCATCGCGAACCGCGACTCGCCCTTGCCGCCCTCGTCGTGCACCACTACGACCCCCGTCCCCGTCGCGCGCACCTGCGTATTGCGCTCGCGGACAAGACGCCCGGCCTCCGACCATACCGCGCCGGCGAGCGCCGCCCCGCGCCCCGCGCCCGTATCCGCAAACACCTCCGCGCGGCGCCCCACGTCCCACGCGACACCGTCCGCGCTCTCGATCGCCGCGCGCAGCTGCGCACCGAGCGCGCGCCCAAGCGCCTTGCGCAGCCCACTTTTGACGGCGGGCTTGAAGAGCGCGAGGGTGACGGCGTGGTTGCTGTCGCGCACGCCGATCTTGATGTCGTCCGCGATCTGTACCGAGACTGTCTCGATGCTGTGGTACGCGCCGCGCTCGATGCGCTCCTTCTCGGACTGTATAAGCCGGACCTCGAAGTCGACGTCAATCCCCTGCGGTGGCATCGTCAGGGAGAGGAGCCCAGTGAAGGTGCGCGCGGGGCCAGGGAGCGGCGCGTCCTTGTCTTTGTAGTAGAAAGAGACGTCGTGCAGCGCGATTTGGACCGCCTGTAGCCGAATGTGCGTACGTACCCCGACCCCCGTGGTCGCTTCCGCTCCTTGGGAGGTGTGCACGTCGACATCGGTGATGTTGCGGATAGAGATGTGCGCCGGATTGAGCTGGAGCGAGGAGATATCGAGATCCTCGAGCACGAGCTCGACGTCGCCGTCCACGAATTCCGTGCGGGGGATCGGGATCCCTTTGAGGATCGCCAGGGCGCGGGGCGCGTACACGGCGAAGAGGTCGCGCCAGAACCACGGCGCCAGCTCCAACGCCGCTTGCGTGCCCGCCTCCGCGAACCCCTGCGCAGCGTCCTTGCCAAGCTGCGCATGCACTGCCCGCACACGCTCGATGTCCTCATCCGCCACGAGCGCAGCGCCAAAGCCCTGCGAAACCTCCTGCAATTCAGCCCAGCTGCGCCCGGCATCGGTGTTGGCGTCCAGTAGCGTGCGTCCGCGCTTATTTAGATCGCGCCGCACGTCCCGCGCCTCCTCGGAGTGCGAGTACTCCGGGTCGTCCAAGATCCTCCGGGCGTGCGCGAAGGAATCATGGACCCACGGCTTGACGTCACTGGAGTTGCGACGCACATCGGTAATGAAGCGCTGTGCGGCTTGCAGAACAGCGTCCACGGAGCTCTCTGGCTTGGCAAAGCGATCGAGCAGCGTCTTGAGCGCCGTAAGAGCATTGGGGACGTGCTGCTCGGGCGTAGAGTCGGCAATGAACGTATCCAGCGTGAAGGGCTTGTCGGAGGCCGTGTCGAGCGCCTTGAAACTCCATTTTTCAAGTGTGTCCAGGACGGTGGAAAGTGCAGAGTGGTATTCAGGGTCTTTTTGCGCGCTTTCGCAGGCCTGAAGCAGGATGGTCAATGGCAGCCATCGTTAACTGAAAAGCGACGCACCTTATAATATGCATTGTAGTGCGCGCCCTTGAGGCGCTCGGTGGTCTGAGCTGAGAGATCCTGAGTTTTCGCTTTGGTCGATCGGTGAGCGCCGATGGCTTGGGAACCTGCATCTTTCAAAGTGTCCACGCGGTGCTCGAAGGCTACGCGGGTGTCCTGCTCCTCTTCGAGGCGGGTCTTGTCGCGACCGAGACTGTCGCGCTTGCCGTCCTCAACCTCCTGCTCAACGTCCCTGAGAGTTTCCTTGGTGCGGCCCGCGTGGTGCTCAACGACCTCGCTCACGTCAGCGAGCCCAAGGCGGGCAAAAGACGCGAAGTCCTCCAGTAGGAAGTTGTTCTCGGAAAAAAGGCTCTGCCAGATGAGGGAGAGGATGGTGCGGAGCGATTTGCGAACGGCGTCGAGGTCTGACGACACCTCCTGTTTGTCGACGTTCGGCGCATCGACCGCGGTCTTGACATCTCCTTCGGTGAGGTGCCATACGGCCTCCTGCAACAAATTGTCGCCTGAAGGGAGTCAGAACTACAGAAAACAGCGCAACGCCACCACGCACTGTTTTTATTCGAGTTGAGCGCTTTGTACGAGTCGAGAACGTTGCGGATGTCGTCCGCCAAGACGCGACCCTGACCACTCAATCTGGCCTCGCTGTCCTCAGATGGCCGAGCGGCGGGGATTGCGGCCTCATTGAGCCATGCGATGAACGCGTCGATCTGGTTTGTAGAGGGAAGCTTTCCTGCGTCGAGTGCAGCGCTGATAGCGACTACTTTCTCCATGGTTTTTCGTGTGATTTGAAGTGCGCGCCTCAACTGCTTTATCAACCATATTAACAGACATGACGTCTACATGAACTGGACATGAACGCATAGCATGCGCTCATACATGACGAGACCTCAGCCAAAATCGCGCCAACAGTCGTGATTAGCAGTAGCAGCAGCATTGTGGAGGATAGGGAAGGATCTGCGGGATTTGCGAGATGGAAGAATCATCATCGTGGACGAGAATGGCAAATGGCGCAGAATAGCCACGATAAATGCCGCTGTGTTCCGATATATTTGAGCACGGGCAGAAGGTGGGATGATCCTTTCAATCAAGCCGCCAGGACGCCGGTAATCCCTAGAGGAGACTGGGAGGAGAAGAATCCAAGAAACGTCTCGAAAAGGAATGATGACGATTTGACCAGGTAAGCCGCAAATACCTGCCAGCATTGAATGCTACATGTCTTGAGAGACTGGCGCTGCTGTATTTGGATTGTTTTCTGGGTGTGCATCGACCGAACAGTCCCGCTGAGCGAAGAGGGCGCATCTGTAAGCCGACGTGCGTTACACGGCATTCACTCACGAGTCATTTTGCCCCACGGAAACCACGTTCATTGAACGCTAGCGTTCATGGCCGTTCGAATTCAAAGGAGGTCCAGCTCGTCTGAAGTTCTTCGGAAGACATCGTGAATATAGGGTGTGTAGTACATAAGTATTTGGGATGTGGATCAATTGCGTGGTGTAAGGTGGGGCCGCCCGACGCCGCTAATTGTGCCGTGGACAACGATTGTTGAGCAGAGGCCGGAAACGAGGACGGGAAGCGCATCGAGCCACTTGCGGAAAGAGGAAGGCTGCCGAAGGCAAGAGGAAGGCGCGTGTTGCCACTGTTTGGCTTGGCGCATCATAAACAAATGAAAAGCCTCCCACCGTCGAGCAACCACCGAGGAGACATCGAGTACAATACATAGTCCTCCCAGGATGGTTCTATTCACAGCCTTGCGAGTCCCAGCCAGGGGATCCTCCGCATGCGCAAAGCCTTCGAAAATGAGAGAAACCAACGGACCCATGGATGTGCACCGTGACTCATGTATATATTATAGTATACACCGTACGGATACTTAGGGCATGAGACATATACAACAAGAGTACAAGCCGGAATAAAAAGAGAATCGACGACGGGGCGGATGGTCTGTGCGCGACCGTGGTGAGAACAACAAACAGGACCCGCGTCAATCTGACTCACCCCGGGGAATTAGGCACCGAAGCCGTAGAGCGTGCGGCCGGAGCGCTTGAGCGCGTAGACGACGTCGAGGGCCGTGACGGTTTTGCTGCACGGACAGTCAGTCAGAATGGGAGTGAAAGAGAAAGAGGGCCAACGCACCGCTTGGCGTGCTCGGTGTAGGTGACAGAGTCGCGGATGACATTCTCGAGGAAGATCTTGAGGACACCGCGGGTCTCCTCGTAGATGAGGCCGGAGATACGCTTCACGCCTCCACGGCGGGCGAGACGGCGGATCGCGGGCTTGGTGATACCTGGAGGGCGGAGTCAGCACGGCGGGTCCCTGCGCGCCGGAGTGGAAACATGCCCTGGATGTTGTCACGGAGAATCTTGCGGTGGCGCTTAGCACCGCCCTTGCCGAGTCCCTGCGAGGCCAGAATCGTTAGTAAAAGGAAGGACAAGCGAGCGGGCGGGGTTACCTTGCCACCTTTTCCGCGTCCAGACATGGTGATGAGTGAGGTGGTTGGTCTTGAAGCCTTGAGGCGGAGGTGGTGGTGGTTGTTGGAAGAAAGCCGAGTAAACAGACGCGTAAACACGTGTCAACATTGGGCTCTAATTTAAAGTCACAAAACGGCGTCGAACGTATAAATTCAACGAACTCGAGGTTCATAAGCTAGCTCGCGTCTCTCGTTCCCCCACAAAAATTGGAAGTGCATTCTTTCCAGCAGTGAGTCTGGAAATAATATACACTGCGAAAATTTGGCGAAAATACATCCTTCCTCTCTCGAAGGCGGCCACATGCATTCGGTCCGCGATGGCAATTTCTCGCAAACGTGACATGACTCGTAGCGCGAGCGGAAAGGCTCGCCGCCCTGATTGGGCAGAATCGTAGTACGATAGGTTGCCCAAGCGTCGGTTTCGAGGTGCAGATATTCTCCTTTCTCGCAGGGCGTTGAGGAATGGATGCGGTAAGCCTCGTGTTGAAGGAGCGTCGAGCCCGAAGTCGGCTGGAAATTCCTTGAACTAACCTCTATGTTCTAAGTACGAGCATTGGCTTCGCGTGCTCGAGAATACGATTGAGCATCATTCCCCACCCACCAGTTCCGAGAATGAGCAGAGACAATAGGGCAGTGTAGGCGATCAAGGCAACCAGTCGCCGATAACTAGGCGAGGCGGGGGTGCGGCCGTCGATCTCAGGCTGTCTGTGCGGTCTTTTCGGTGAGGAATCGCATCGCGGTGGATACGCACAGGTCTGTTTATATGCTACATCGTCGGAGGATTGCGATGCGAGCCAGGTGATGGGTGAAGATTTGCGCAGTAACACTGGAAGGAGTACAACGACCAGGAACAGGTGCAGAAGTCGCGCAGAGATAACCGTCGTCACCGTGCAATGCAACCACGGCGGACCGAGAACTGGAATGATAAGGACGTCCCGCAGGTAGTCGAGCTATGGCCATCTTGTCTGGGTGTACGTATGAATTCACTTTCACGAATGGTCTTCCAGACGGTCTTGTCCAAGATGGATGTGGAGAAGACATCTGGGCGCCTAAATAAATTTGCCTTGGCCGCGGCCACTCAAAACCTGGGGTACATATTGGATTCTAGTCTCTCTTGACAAACTTCCTCTCTCGTTCTGAAATTGGATTCCTCCTGGAGTAGTCTTGCGCAATCCACTCGTCGACTTGCACAATCTCGCTTTGACCAGGCCGCGGATGTGCCAAGGGATCACAAAATAAAGTTCCGGGCGGTCAGCTTAGCCCGTGAAGTTCAGGACTCTTTCCTCTCGACCACCACCATGCATCCGCTTGCTTCCCTTATATTCCTAATACCGGCTCTGTGCACAGCTCAAGAGGCACCAGGAGCAATACCCACGGCCGCTGCGACCGACGTTGCTCCACCCGCGACAGAAACTGTCATTACGGTCCCTATTGCCCAGTACTCGTTCTCTGCTTTCCCGCTTCCCTCGCAGACGTCTGTGGCTGGCGTGTCTCCTCTCACTGACCCCAGGGAGCCTCCCCCAGTTGGCTCCTCCCTTGTTCCCGACTTTGCCCAGGCTTGGGCCGGCGCGTACCAGGAAGCTAAAAACAAGGTGCGCATCCTTGCCTCGCGTTTGGGGCGTGGGTTCTGCACGCGTTTGTGCGTGGGATATCACTTATAACACTTGCAGGTCGCCGGGTTCACGCTCGAGGAAAAGGCGAATGTCAGCACGGGCGTCGGCTGGATGGTTGGGCGCTGCGTCGTAAGTCGCCGCCTAGTTCAGGATATTCATGTTATCAACCCCAAAATGCAGGGAAACATCCCTCCTATCGGTGTGAACGGCACCAAATGGCCTGGCCTTTGCCTCGAGGTCCGCCCGTCTCCTAGTTTCCTCTATTTCCGATCCAAACCGCAGAGTAGGATTCCCCGCTGGGCATCCGGTTCGCGGACTTTGTGACGGCATTCCCCACTGGGGTCAACACCGCCGCGACGTACATACGGCCCCTGTACTCGTACACGCGCCCGGCTGACCTGTTTTTAGATTCAACCGCAAGCTCATCCGGCGCCGCGGGCTGTTCATGGGCCGCGAGCACGTCGGCAAGGGCGTGCACGTCGCGCTCGGGCCCATGATGAACATTGGGCGCGTCGCGCAGGGCGGGCGCAACTGGGAGGGCTTCGGCGGGGACCCGTTCCTCGCCGGCGAGGCCGCGTACGAGACCATCCTCGGCATGCAGGAGGGCGGCGTGCAAGCGTGCGCGAAGCACCTCATCAACAAGTGCGTCGAGTCGCCGGCAGTGGTTTTCTGAGTCTGACGGGCCGGATAGCGAGCAGGAGCACTTCCGCACGCAGGAGAGCTCGGACGTGGACGACCGGACGCAGCATGAGATCTACGCGCACCCGTTCCTGCGGAGCATCATGGCGGGCGTCACCTCGTGCGTACAGCGTTGTATTTGCGACCCACGGCTAACTGTTCCGTAGGATTATGTGCAGCTACAGTACGTGCGGAGCCACGCACTTCTTCTCCTACTGACGCCAGCAGACCTGATCAATGGGACGTATGCGTGCGAGAACGACAAGATCATGAACGACATCATCAAGCGCGAATTCGGCTTCCAAGGATGTGCGTGTTCCCGCAACAACACCCAGACATCTGCTTACGAGCTGCCGCAGACATCATGTCGGATTGGTCGGGTACGACTGCGGTCCCGTACAAAGACGCCTACGTTGACGATTGACGCACCTAGCCACTCACTCGACCATCTCTGCGATCACTGGGCTCGATGTAAGTGCGCACCCACGACTCGGAGCCGATTCCCAATGCATTCCCGCAGATGACCATGCCCGGTGACATCGTCTTCCAGTCGCAGACCACGGTGCGCGCCCCTCTCATCGTCCATTCGTTGCCTGCGATAGCTGACTGCGACCCCAAAGTACTTTGGCGCCAACCTCACCGCGTACGTGCAGAACAACACGATCCCCCTCGCGCGGCTCGACGACATGGGTGCGCCCGTCTACCCACGCCTTACTCACCCACCGCTGACTGCGTCCCGCCAGCGACGCGCATTATCGCGGGGTGGTACTTTGTGCATCAGGACGCGGGCAACTTCCCCGCGACCAACTTCGACGCCTTCAACCCCGCAAGCGACGAGACGAACGAGCACGTCGACGTCCAGGTGCGTGCCCTCCTGTCCTTACACGTACAACGTATCTTGAACGGGGGTGTGTATGTTGTAGGAGGACCACTACAAGGTCGTCCGTGAGATCGGGGCGGCGAGCACAGTGCTGCTGAAGAACACGGGCGGCGCGCTGCCGCTGACGAAGCCGCGGAGCATCGTGCTCGTGGGGAGCGACGCGGGGCCGGGCAAGGTTGGGCCGAATGAGTTTGCGGATCAGGTGCGTGCGGGCGGTATTTGCCTTCGGTGGTTCTCATTCTCATCCTCTGCAGGGCGGTATCGATGGGATCCTCGCGATGGGCTGGGGGTCTGGGTAAGCTTGATGTTGTTAGGCATGAGTTGAGTTTATTCTTATGGCGCGTCGGGTAGCACGGCCAACTTCACGTACCTCGTTTCGCCGCTGGAGGCCATCCAGCGGCGCGCGCGCGAGGACCGCACCTCCGTTTCGTGGATTCTCGACGACTTCGACACGGACAGGGCCGGGAACATGGCCATTGGGCGGTCCGCGGCGCTCGTCTTCATCTCGTCGAACTCGGGTGAGGATTACATCACTGTGGACGGGAATGAGGGCGACCGGTGCGTTTCCTTTGGCCACGTGTACCTGTGGTGGATATTGACTTTTTTCTTTGTGTGGCAGTAAAAACCTAACCGCGTGGCATAATGGCGACGAGCTCGTGTTCGCTGTTGCCGCGCAGAACAACAACACCATCGTCGTGGTCCACTCTGTCGGCCCCCTCATCCTCGAGCCGTGGATCGACCATCCGAACGTTACCGCGGTGAGTTCGATGGCGGTGCTCGAAGGTTCGATGGCGCTGATGCGGTTTGCAGGTCCTGTGGGCGGGCGTGCCCGGGCAGGAGGCGGGCAACTCGATCACGGACGTCCTGTACGGCGATTGGAACCCGTCCGGCCGTCTCCCATACACGATCGCGAAGCAGGCGTCGGACTATTCCGCGCAGCTCATTCTCGGTGGGCAGCCCTCGGACATCCTCAGCATCCCTTACACTGAGGGGTACGCCGCCACATCTATACCCAATTATCTGTGACATGTATTGACCGCAATTCTTTTTTCAGGCTGAACGTGGACTATCGTCACTTCGACAGCTTCAACATCACGCCGCGGTTTGAGTTTGGGTTTGGGTTGAGTTACACGAACTTCACGTATAGCGAGCTGCACATCGCCGAGGTGGGGCACCAGGCGTCGACGGATGCGGACCTCGAGAAGTCGTGGGCGGCTGGGAACGCGACTCCCATAGCAGTCGGCTCGTCGACGGCGCTGTGGTACTTCTCCATCCTTGTTCTTGTTCGGCGCTCATTGAACATGATGGCAGGCTCCACCGCCCGCTATTCAATGTTACGTTCCACGTAGAAAACACTGGGCCCGTCTGGGGAGGCGATGTGCGTATTCCCCCCCTCGGCTGTCGGCCCAACGACTGATATACCTCGGCGCACAGATCCCCCAACTCTACCTCCACATGCCCGCCTCCTCCGGCGAGCCGCCGTCCATCCTGAAGGGCTTCACCAACGTCGAGGTCCTCCCGGGCGCGACGAAGGAGGTCGCCATTACACTCTCGCGGTACGACCTGAGCTTCTGGGACACCGTCGCGCAGGGCTGGCGCCGGCCGAACGGGACGATTGGCGTTACGGTGGGGACGAGCTCACGGGACGCGCGGCTGGAGGGGAATATCACGATCGCATAGCATGGACGGATGGACAACGAACACGGACAACGAACATCTCACGACATTGCCTGCATACACGTAATAGACTGGCGATAAATCTAGATCTAGACATCTATTCACATACTAGCACTCGGAGGACTTTACGCACGTATTTAAGCGATGATAGAATTTGATGATGGGGTGCCCCAGTAATGGAGGGTACGTTGAAGTAGATGCATGACATGCAACTCTCGGGCAACTCGACGAGGTCCACGATGAGAAAAAGTTGAAACGACGACTCGGTCTCCAGGAGTTCGAACGTGACGCTCTGCCACGACGTCGCCGTTTGCTCGTCGTTTGCTCGCTTTAGTGATATGGAGTCAGCGCGAGGAAGCTGCGAGCCAGGCGGACTCTGCCAACTTCGTAAAAAGTGCGTTTTGAGGGTTGCCAAGGACGCGCAAACAACCGCTCTCGACTAGGTGGTCAAGACAGGACACGAATGACGGGGACGGAAGCAAGGCCATGACGTCGTGGTGACCGGGCAATGCCATCATGGCAGGGAATGCTTTTGCTCCGTTCCGGCCAGCGTGGAACGTTCTCAACGGGATCCTCTGGGCTGCCAGGACCTCGTGGAAAGACGTGGAAGCTGGACGAAAAACTTGACAGGACAAGTACGCGCAAACAACCGCTCTCGACCGAATGCGGTAATTCGGTCTTCGGGTGAATCAAGTCGACTTGCAGGGAACGGAGTTCATTTTAAGGAACAATTATTTTATCTTATTAATCCACACAGAACAGGCCTGGCCACTTTGGGCGCGATTATTCGACGAAACCAATCAGATCTGGATGCCCGTGCAGCCAAAGTTCAGGAGACCACTCTGCATCAAGGATCAGACATGGGACCTATTGATAAATTCATGACACCTACTTGGACGGTGTTCGTGCAGCACACCGCTTGCTTGTTACAGGAGATCGAGGCTCCGAGGACCGAATCACAGTCAAATGCACTGAGGAATTTCCACGGATTAGGTTGCAAAATAATGTACGCCAGGGCACTCACATGAGGCCTAAGACGCCGACGGGCAATAAAGCGGCAAGGGGGCCTAGGGCGGCTGAGAGGGCGGTCGGGTCTGACTGCATGATGTGTGAGTATGAAGACTGTAGTAGGGAGCCATGAACGGACGCTTTGGACGGTATTGCAGCACTTGGAGGTGCCCGTGTTGCACTTGGAGACTTTCCTGAAACTCGAATGAGCCATTTGGCCGCACACAAAAGTAGGAACGTACCGCGCAACGGCGCCCTCAGGAGCGGCGAAGGCACTTGCAAGGAGCGAGGCCACAACGAAAGCGTGGGGAATACGGAAGAGCATTGTAGGACGATTTGCGATTTGCGGGGGGGAGTCAAGTTGTAGTGGGTCGAAAGTTGAACTACTGAAGAAACAGCGAATAGCGGCCGCTTTTATAACCTCTGAACCGTGTGAAGGTTCCAAAATTAAATTATATGAAATGCAGTGGTACCGACCAGCCGACCCGGAAGGAGAGCTAGGATGGAAGCGCCGGCATCTGATGGACAGTTTCAGTTGGACATCCTCTGGCAGGATCGGCATATCAAATGCTGGGCTACAGGACATCGGGCACCGCTACTAGTACTTACTTAGCTACTACAATCTCGTCGTTCAACACGCTCATCTGCGGTTCACTGTTTGCATCGCCGCTGCCTCATCTTAGGCTGGTGCTCGTAGCTCAATGCAGTGGCACCGCGCACCCTTACTGCCTCAGACACGCTGAATTCAAGTCTTTTCAAGATATTCAGAGGTTGAAAATATATTATTTTTCAATTTTCGAAGTCCTGTGGAATCACCTGCATAATTTTCTGGTAGTGAGATAATTTTCATCCTCTGTCCAGCTCTATTACGACCCTCAATGAATTCCTCCGCTCCTCTCGTCACCGTTCACAACATAGGACTTCATCCGCCAGCATCTTACACTCCCTCTTAGTTTCCAGCTCATTCTCAGAAACTTCACTCGTGTCCGGTACAACTGATTTCACTAAATCTGGTTCAAAACATAGCACAGCTTCGTGGAACTGCTATAGTACCGAGTAGTAATACAACGGCTCCTTTCCGTCTGAATCATACGAACCTTCTGATTTTGCGCGCAGGGAAAGGGGCAACCGAATAAGCACGGACTGAGAGCCGAAGAAGGGACAGTTTAGCTCGGGAATTCCAAAATCAGAAGCGAGATCCAGATCTGAGTTATAACAAGGGACTCAACACCGGTACAGACGGTACCCTGGACCTTCAGCTTGGAGTGAATTCAAATGCAAGAAAGAAGATGAAATAGCGGGCGGCGTTAGTGTCGGATATTTGTGTTGCACCGAGCTATAGTTCGAAACTCGGTACTGCACCCAGCGTCGAGCCCCCTCGGGAGATTTATTGTCGAGACATAAGCAAGACTTGGTCTATAAACGTCACTGCACTAAGAGACTTGAAGCGAGTAGTGGAATAAAATGATGGTGCCGAGAACGAAGACATTACGGCCGTCTTCGCTTGCATTTCCTTCAAGTTGCAGGAGATAGAGAGGCTCGGAGAAGCCGCAGATCCTATTCAGTTCTAATTATGGAATTCGTAAAAGCGGGGGTTTGCCAAGAGATCAAAACAGAGTCACCCATAAAATCGGGAGGCTTGTAGGCAAAGTTCGTCGTGGTGAAAGGTTGAGCTGGGCCAACTGGCTTCCGAAAGCCGATCAATTTGCGCATTCTCGGCCGGCCATTGCCGATCCTCTGCATTTATGATTCATTCAGCCTCGCCGTCCTGGTCATTTCCCGCGTAGAGCCAAGTCCGCTGTCAAGCCGTGCGCCCACCCACTTCGGATTAACACTTGGCCGTTGACGTGAGCGATCGACGCTTGACCGACACAAACGGCACTATTTCCGCTGTATCTCGCCCATTTGTTATTCGATCCTGACTTTCATAGACTAGTTCGACTCGGAAACCTCCCTTCCTCCACACCCCGCTTATCCTTATTCAAAAGGTCGGGATACCGCCACGAGGCACGTCGAGGAGAGCCGAAGAAACAAGAATTGCGATTGACGGGATATGATTGAATGAGAGAGAGCAAATTAATTCGGTTGAATTTCATTGGATCCAGGATCTTGTGGTAATGCGCTCGGGCTGGGAGTAGACACTGCGAAACAATCCGAGATATTCAAGAGATATAAAATTCAGGAGTTGGTGAGGAGTACATGGCGGAGCAGGATTGCGCGGTCAGGTTCCCAAGGACTACTGGGGATTCTCCTGAACGTTGAACTTTGAACGTTGAAACGGCGGCGACCCCGGTTCGCCAAGTTGTTGACAGCTGCATTGGATAATAGCCGTTTCCCACGGCACCAACTTGAAGGTGTTCGTCAGTACTCCAAGTTTCAAGGTAGTGGCAAAGACTGCGAAAGATTGCGTTGTGGCCGCTTGTTCAAGAGTTGAAGAGCCATGACATTTGCACATGCCACAAGCAAATGCCGCCAACCAACGCTCGAGTCCCAATGCTGTCACTTGCCAGGATCAGAGATCCTTCCTGTGGATCCAATGGTTGTAGTCGAGTCAGGTTCGGGTTCTATTTTCGAGTTGGTATGGATCGCTGTTACCAGTAAGTACTTGGCCTGGCAGTTGAAATCGGAGTCCAATCCCAGTCGGTAAAAGCACATCTTGCGATATATTCACCGACGGAAACCGTCGGTGAAACTTGGATTCTGCCGAGGATAAATCTGGCAACACCCTAATCCCCTCTCGGGCCACAGGCCGATTCGTCTGGTTTTCTTCGTTCTCGCCCTTGTGTTATTCGATTTTCATGCTCTTGGTTTCTTTCGACTCGGGAGGCCCATTGCCTGTGATGGGATGCGTCCCGATCCTTGCGTCGCCCTCTTGGCTAAGTGGTTACAGCGCGGCACTTGTATCAATCGTCTTTGTACGGTTGCCAGGTATGCCGAGATCACTCGTTCAACTCGGGTAGTGGGCATATCATTTTTCTTTTTCTGTCCGCTATTTCCCACGCCGGTATTTATCTACATACGAATTGCATGACACCGTACATTGAGACGAAAGACTGAATTAAACGACCTGGTGTGGCACCATCATTTCCCCAGTCCTAACTTCCGTCGCGCAAGAAATCCCATGTCGGTGACCGAATTACCCAATTCGGTCGACAGCGGTTGTTTGCGCGTACTTGGCAGTCTTTCTGCCAGAACTTTGGCCTGGATCCACCTGGATCGCAGCTTCCTTGAGCCTCTCTCTTTCAAGCACGGAAACGACGGATTTGTGCGCAAGTCGATGGCTACACTCAATACCAAAGCGCCACCTCTAGTCGAGCAGACGAGTCTATGACTACTTACCATCCGCCATCACCATACTACTCCCAAATAGCTCCATTGACATCTGAAGGGAGCCAGACTCTCGGGAATCTACCGCTGCCTATATGTTCATAATTTATTGCCAACCTCGTGGATCTAGGATAATGACGAGGCATCCTCCGCTACATATAAGATCTTTCCCTGGCTCTAGGACTTACCTCGGGTTCGTCGAGTCCAACTCCAAGGTCCCTCTGAATTGATCTTGCTGACCATCTTCCAGTCTTTTACTCTGAATTACTGCCTAGGCTAAAGTACATGTACATCTTTCACACTCGTAAGAGCGCGTCGACAAGGCGATCTGTGATCCTACAATAAGTACATACGGCTAACCATCCCTGTGGCTGCGCAGTAACCTCAAGTGTTCTATATATGCAGTGACTCAGATGGAACAGATAATCCACCTCGGAAAGCGTTCCGAATCGTAGTTTTCTGCAGTGACGGAAGTCCTTCCGAGTTGAACAAATCCTGATGACTGGCATACGGACGTCATCGGCATGTAGTCCGGACCGTCTTGCACTGACTCGACGCGGCAGGTCTGAGGATGCTATAAAGCTCGACGCGTCCGGCTAGACCCCCCTACCTCGGAATCTCGACGTTCAACATGTCTACTCAACAAGCCGTTATTCTCCCCTCTCCTAAGGCGCCGTTCGTGGTCGGTCCTCGCGATATCTCTTCCCCCCGAGAGGGGGAGGTCTTAATCAAGATCATGTCGGTTGCCCTCAATCCCGCCAACTGGATGCAACGCGAGTACGACATCCTGATCCCGGGATACCCTGTAGTTCTCGGTTGTGACATCGCTGGCGTAGTCGAAGCACTTGGTGACGGTGTAGAGGGATTCAAAAAGGGAGACAAAGTGCAAGTTTCCGCCAATTCTCACTGCTGCTGTCCCTTATTATTCCGCTGGTGACTCGGATAGATTTGCCTTGACTAAGCTGGGTGGATTTCAGCAATACATCACGCTTCCTGCGGCCGTGCTGATTTCCGTACGCGTAAACAAGCTCGGGTTGAGCTTCCAATGACTTTGCCTTAGATGCCGGATAACGCGAGCTTTGATGAAGCAGCCACAGTCCCTCTCGCATTTACCACCGCTTGCGTGGGCTTGCTGGCTCCTTTTCCAGCTGGCATCGGCCTCAATCCCACATTTTCCTGGGATAACCCGCAGCAAGGTGAATCTGCGCTTGTTATCGGGGCAGGCACATCAGTCGGTCAATTCGGTGACCAATTCCCTTCCCCGTTGTTGGCAACAATACTCACTGGCCTCAATAATCATCAGCCATCCAACTCTTGAAATACTCCGGATTTACACGAATAGTCGCGTATGCGTCAAAGGTCCACTTCGACTATCTCCGAGGACTGGGAGCGACTGAATGTATTGATCGCACTGAGGTCTCCCTCGATTCCTTGGCCACGATCATTGCACCAGTAAAGGTGGTTTACGACGCCACATCCACGGCGGCGTTGAACGTCGCACATGATTGCCTTGCCGATGAAGGAAGTATCGTGACGGCCCAGCCTAGCGCAAAGTGCGACCGAGAGGGCAAGAAGTTCACCTTGGTCTACGCCATGGGGACCTACGGCGCCGCAGAATCGAACTTAAAAGACCTACCGCCGCAATTTGTCTTAACACCAGAGCACACGAAATTTGGGAAGCTACTTATCAAGAATCTACAGGAGCTGATGGCGAAGGGGGCCCTCACCGTACGCTGTTCTCCCAGGATGAAAGTATGCCTGACTTGAATCACTCTTTTTAGGCAAACCGCCACGAAGTCCTGCCGAATGGCCTTGCCGGAATTCCAGGAGGATTGGAAAGAATGCAGAAGGGAGGCGTCAGTGGCATTAAGCTCGTGGCTCATCCGCAGGATCCGGTTGCATAGGAGGATCATGACGCTCCCTTTTATATTCGTTCGCCAAGTACACGAAGTGAAATTACTATTCGAGAGCCCAAGATCCCGATTTGACGCTCTTCAAAAGTGGCTCCGTAGCCAAGGATTGCTAGTAGCATGCAGACGGTGAAGGGTGACCCAGCCCAGGGGCAGTCGGTTCGCAGTTTCATGGTAGCTTAGGTTAGATGCGGTGCACACTGGTGCTTTTCCCCGTCATAATATTTTGTATTCCGCATAAAATCGCGCGTAAAGTCCTCTGAGTGCTAGTGTGTGTAGATAGATATCTAGATCTAGGTCTATCCCGTCGTTTTCCATGCCATGCGATCGTGATATTCTCCGTCAACCACACATCTCTCGAGCTCGTCCCAACCGTGACCCCAATCGTGCCATCCATGACCCAATCGTCCCCGTGACCAGCCCTACGCGACGGTGTCCCAGAAGCTCAGGTCGTACCGCGAGAAGGTGGCGACCCTTTTCGTCGCTCCCGGGAGCCTCAACGTTGTAATGTAATATTAATGTACTCATTATTGATGCAGCATCTTCAAAACTCAACACTTATTTACGCGTGTTATCCCAATGTTCAATTTTTCCAAACACATTTCAAACATGATAGTACAAGTACAGTAGCCCACTGCCATCGCTGTATTTTGCGTAGATCACACTCTTCCCATCTCTTCATTTCTTCAAGCCGTTGCAAATTCGCGCAGGAATTTCTCCTGCGACTTGACTACAATATCGACATGCGCCTTCGACATCGGCTCGTCCCTGTCCGGTCAGTAAGCACTCAGATGTATATATAAATCGTATAGGGACTCACGAAGCCAAGGCAAGTGCCTGCGCCGTGCGGACGAGGTTCTTGATAGTACGCCCGTTGAACGGCTTCTCCGCCAGCGCATCCAGCTCCGCGTCGGAGATGGTCGAAACCTTGGTTGGATCGTCCAGCTTGACCATATCCGCGGGAGTAGACCGCCCGGACCCATCGGCATCATCAGTTTTCACACCCGCGAGCTCGAAGAATTTGCGCCAAATGACTCTGCGGGAGTGAAGATCATGCTCCGGGTATTTGATCGCTGTCGATAATTTATGTTTACCCTACAGTAGGCACAGAATATCGACGCACCGATGGAGAAGCGGGATAAGAACGCGACATCGAAGGTTTTGATGCGGTTCGTTGTCAGGAACAGCACGCCGCGGTGGTATTCAAGAACCCGCAGCGCAACCGATACCAACGAATTGCGTTCGATCTTTCGGGGGGGCTCAGCAATTTCAAATGGAGCTTGGGCTGGATGCACACCTCATGCAGACTCCGCTGCTCCAACAAGACCTGGGGAAAAAAACGATTTGAAATGAGAATGACAGGATACAGTTACAACACACACATCCGCCTCATCGATTAAGAGCACAGAATTCCACGCCGATGCGAGCTGTAATAACACGTGAATAAGATGTGATTCGTTCCAAGTTGGATGGTATTACGCTGAGAATCGACTTGAGCTTCTCTTCGAGCGTAGAGGGCTTGGTGGAAAGCTCTGATGCCCCAACGATGTAGAGGGGCCGCTTTAAATGCTCTGCGACAGCTTCTGCGGTCAAAGTCTATTCGGGATTGCGTATCAATGGTTTCATTCAATGCACCGAATGCGAGCAAACCTTGCCGGTTCCCGGAGGGCCATGGAGGACGCAAATCTAGGAGGGTATTAGTATTACATAGTTATTCGCACGCTCGAAAACGCACCAGGCCGCCACCTTTCCCCGTTATCACGTCGCTGATAATGTTGGATGTAGTGTTTGAGTTACGGGTGACTTGAACGAGCGACTTGATGAGAACCTGCGCCGCTATTAAATCAATCCCGAACCCACATCTCTTCAGTCACCTTGGTCTCAGGATCTAACACGAGATGATCCCACGCATTTTCGTCGAAGGAAACCGGTCCAATTTCTGTAACGGGGAATACGGACCACATCTATGATCCAGACAATTGGCGACCGTCTCGGTACTGAAAAGGGGTTTACCTTTTTAGTGAGATTGAAGCCAAAAACGCTGCCTGGAAGAAGCCACAGATTCTCGTCGGGAAAACCAGGGATCTCTTCATTCCTGAGTCGCGGTCAGAATCAACGTGCCAATCAAGACAACACGACACACGGGTCACGGTCGTAGCCGTCGGGATCTTCATATCCAAGCCTATCCACAATGATCCGGTCCTATGGAAGTCTGTTGCTAAAAGCGTTGAATTGTCTGGCCAGTTCTACGCACTTTATGGTCTGGAAGGAATCGGTAAGTACATACACGGCGGACGGTGAATATATGTTATACTGACAGGATCGGTAATGGCATCCGGACAGTGCCGTGTATAATCGGCCCCGGGCCACGAGCGCTGCCTCGAGTTCTGCGGTCAGTGGTTGACAAGAGAGGGATCTGAGGTCTTTGGTTCCCTAAAAGGAGAATTAGGTGGAACGGCTGTGTTTGATGGAAGAAACGAACCCGGTAGGCGGCGATGGAGCAATGGACCGAAGTTTCAGAGTAGGAATGCCCGTTCCAGACGTACCCACTTCCCGATAGCTCCAAATACAACATTTGCCTATTATAGGTGATCACTACACAGCAACATGTGAATCGAGAAAACGAACTTATCGTATGCACGGTGCTCCAATTGGAAACCAGTGGCCTACAAGTATTATATGAATTATACAGATCTGCAAGGTAAGGATCCAAGCACCATATTGGCATTGCCGGAGTCTACACAATACCGCTGCTTCAGTTCAAAATAAAATATCAGGAGCCCAAATTCGATGCAGCCGTCGGATAGCTGCAGAGCCAGCTTTTTCGCCCTAAGAATGATCGTTGAAAAGCAGATCATAAACCATGAAGTAGGCACAACTCACTTGGGCTTGTAGAGTTCCAGAAGATAGTTAGTCAAAACGGACATGTGCTCCTGCGCTTCCTTCAAGAACTGGTCGATATGGCTCTCCGGGTGCGTAGCTTTATGAGATGAGCAGTAAAGATCCTATCTGTCTAGGAAAGTAAAGATGTTCATACCTTGCTTCGCCTCCTGGCATCCCAGGGCCACGGCTAGCGCGCGCTTATCCGCGATGTTCGACTCTGTTGACTGTGCTGCTAAATGGAGCTCGATGGCGTCCAACTTGGTCTGCAGGATCGGGATCTCCGGGAGTAGACTGTCCGCAGACCGCTCTGGAGAATCGTCGTAAAACTCGTCTCCGTAGGATGTTCTATTGACTCATCATTGTGAGGATGATCGGTCGTGGGATGAGCCAAAGACTTGCCTGAAGAACTTGACGAGAGTGTCACTAAAGTTGGTAAGAATAAGCTGGCCTTCGTCTGGTGGGGAACGTTAGGGCGGATTAGGCAAGGCATGACTTGGACTTACCACCAGGCAAAAGGTGTCGAATGTTGACGTAGAAATAGTTTCCCAGATCCTGCTCGGCGACTACTGGCATTTCATGGCGCGAGGCATCATATGGTAACCATTTCTGCATCTCTTCATACCTGCGACCGTCGGATTAGCGCCTTCACATAACGAATTCGAATGATTGGGACATTGACTTACCAGATTTGTTCCCGTACGAGATAGTGGTCCTTGCGTTCGATAATGCCGTCGAACGGTTCCTCTCTGCCTTCATCCGAGGATGACTGCGCGTCATCCTCAACGTTCTTGATAGAGATTTTCTTTGACGAGTTGTGTACATAGACACGTGCAGGAGGCTGGGGTTGCGTGGGTAGGCCCCAGCCATGGGATTCCCAGGCACTTGTTCCCCAGGGATTTGGAGCTTTTCGTTTGGGCTTGTTCGACATGGTGGTATGAGGACAAAAGGCAGGCGTCTACTCGTGTTGATTGAGGGTGCTTTATAGCATTCCAGGAAGGTGTGTGAGTCACTCCACGGCTTCGATGAGGCCCGATGTATTTCCACTGTTCCGTGTGGGGGCCGGGATGAAATAGCGCCAGACGGTCAAGTGGTGCGTTACAGCGCCTAAGTACGCGCCCACACACAGCTCAGAGCTGTTAATTACTTATAGCCCACGGAGATGAAAGGTTAGTTCCCGCTCATTTAGAGATGCTGTTGGAGAACCAATACTCCAATGTGCGAGTGCTACTCATGCGCGGCGCGGACTGAAGTTTCGAGCACTGCACAGTGGCCCATGCAGTCAGGTGAATGATTAACGTTCCTGCCGCGCTGTACCCACTTAGCTGAGAGGACTCTGAGGTGTTTAGGGATAAGCAGGGTGTGGAGAGGGGAAGTTTCTGAGTCGAACAAGTCCACGAAAGTCAGGATCGAATAACAAATGGGCGAGATATGTACAGCGGAAACAGGGCCATTTGTGTCGGTCAAGCGTCTGAGTCGGTCGTTCACGTCGACGGCTAAGTGTTAATCCGATGTGGGTGGGCGGATAGCTTGATAGCGGACTTGGTTCTACGCGGGAAATGTCCAGGACGGCGAGGTTGAATAAATCATAAATGCCATCAGAGGATCGGCAATGGCCGGCCGAGAATGTGTAAGCATGCACAAATTGATCGGCTTTCGGCAGCCAGCTCAACCTTTCACCACGACGACGAACTTTGCCTACAAGCCTCCCGATTTTATGGGTGACTCTGTTTTGATCTATTGGCAAACCCCCGCTTTTACGGATTCCATAGTTAGAACTGAATAGGATCTGCGGCTTCTCCGAGCCTCTCTATCTCCTGCAACTTGAAGGAAATGGAGCGAAGATGGTCGGAATGTTCTCGTTCTAGGCACCATCATTTTATTCCACTACTCGCTTCAAGTCTCTTGGTGCAGCGAAGTTTCTATACCAAGTCTTGCTTATGTCTCGACAATAAATCTCCCGAGGGGGCTCGACGTTGGGTGCAGTACCGAATTTCGAACTATCCGTTTGCATACAGCTGTGGTGCTACACAAATATCCGACACTAACGCCGCCCGCTATTTCATCTTCCTTCTTGGGTCACATTTGAATTCACTCCAAGCTAAAGGTCCAGGGTACCGTCTGTACCGGTGTTGAGTCCCTTGTTATAACTCAGATCTGGATCTCGCTTCTGATTTTGGAATTCCCGAGCTAAACTGTCCCTTATTCGGCTTTCAGTCCGTGCTTATTCGGTTTCCCCTTTCCCTGCGCGTAAAATCAGAAGGCTCGTATGATTCAGACGGAAAGGAGCAGTTCCGCGAAGCTGTGCTATGCTTTTTAATCAGATGTTGTGAAATCAGTTGTACCGGACACGAGCGAAGTTTCTGAGATGAGGTGAAAACTAAGAGGGAGTGTAAGATGCTGGCGGATGAAGTTCTATGTGGTGAACGCTGACGAGAGGAGCGAAAAACATTGATTGAGGGTCGTAATAGAGCTGGACAGAGAATAAAATTTATCTCACTACCAGAAAATTATGCAGGTGATTCCACAAGACTTCGAAAATTGGAAAATAATATATCCTCAACCTCTGAATATCTTGAAAAGACTTGAATTCAGCATGTCGGAGGCGGCAAGGGTGGGCGGCGTGCACGAGAACAGCCACATGGGAGAGCTTGAGCTACAAGCACCAACCTAAGATGAGGCAGCGGCGATACAAACAGTGAACCGCAGATGAGCGTGTTGAACGACGAGATTGTAGCAGCTGGTAAGTAATAGTACAAAAAGGACGTTATTTGCTGGGACAAGTCCGATCACGGATCCGATTCTGGCATTGGCGCGGTGATGAGCTCACCATCCTCGCCGTCGAGGGCAGAGCATTGAACGGTAGCGGTGCCGAGGTCCTGTGGCCCAGCATTTGATGTGCCGATCCCGCCAGAGGATGTCCAACTGAAACTGTCCATCAGATGCCGGTGCTTCCATTCGAGCTCTCTCTACCTGCAGGGTCGGCTTGTCGGTACCACTGCATTTCATATAATTTACTTTTGGAACCTTCACACGGTTCAGAGGTTATAAAAGCAGGCGCGATTCACTGTTTCTTCAGTAGTTCAACTTTAGACCCACTACAACTTGATTCCCCCCCGCAAATCGCAAATCGTCCTACAATGCTCTTCCGTATCCCCCACGCTTTCGTTGTGGCCTCGCTCCTTGCAAGTGCCTTTGCCGCTCCTGGGGGCGCCGTTGCGCGGTACGTTCCTACTTTTGTGTGCGGCCAAATGGCTCATTCGAGTTTCAGGGACACCAACAAGTGCAACTTGGGCAAATCCGACTGCTGCAATACCGTCCAAAGCGTCCGTTCATGGCTCCCTACAGTCTTCATACTCACACATCATACAGTCAAACCCGCTCGCCGTCTTAGCCGCCGTAGGTCCCGTTGCCGCTGCATTGCTCGCCGGCGTCGAAGGCCTCATGTGAGTGCCCTGGCGTACATTCTTTTGCAACCTAATCCGTGGAATTCCTCAGTGCATTTGACTGTGATTCGGTCCTCGGACTCTCAACGTCTTGCAACAAACAAGCGGTGTGCTGCACGAACACCGTCCAAGTACGTGTCGTGAATTTATCAATAGGTCCCATGTCTGATCCTTGTTGCAGAATGGTCTCATCAACTTTGGATGCACTGCCATCCAGATCTGATTGGTTTCGTCGAATAATCGCGCACAAAGTGGCCAGGCCTGTTCTGTGTGGATTAGGGTCGTTCACAGTTCACTTTGTTCTCCCATTTTTTGCACTATCTTTTTCTCGATCATTGGTTTACTTGGTTTTTGCTCGGGATTTTTTCCCTTTTCAATTCAGTGATGTAAAAAGGGCTGAAAATGAAAGAAACGAAGTGTCTAGGTGCAGAATTTATGAAACAGCAGAAAAGAGCAAAGAAATGGACGGAAAAAGTGAACTGTGAAACCCCCTGACAAAAGCCCCCTTTTTCTTTCCCTTTTTGCACTCCTTGTTTTCGTTTTGCTTAGGTTTACATCCCTATGTAGTTCAGATCCGTACGGGACATCTCAGGGAGCCTCATGCATGAATGTGTGGCATAACAAGAGCCTGTCCCCCACCCTGTTTGATGCGGATACCTTTATTTGGCAAAAGGAACACAAAATGAAACGAAAAATGAAACGAAAAATGAAACCGTGAACGACCTTATTAATAGGATAAAATAATTCTTCCATAAAATGAACTTCGTCCCCAATTTTCTTGCTCAATGTCGATGTCTTGCAAGTCGACTTGATTCACCCGAAGACCGAATTACCGCATTCGGTCGAGAGCGGTTGTTTGCGCGTACTTGTCCTGCCAAGTTTTTCGTTCAGCTTCCACGTCTTTCCACGCTTTTACGAATTACATAATTGGAACTGAATAGGATCTGCGGCTTCTCCGAGCCTCTCTATCTCCTGCAACTTGAAGGAAATGGAGCGAAGATGGTCGGAATGTTCTCGTTCTAGGCACCATCATTTTATTCCACTACTCGCTTCAAGTCTTGGTGCAACGACGTTTATATACAAAGTCTTGCTTATGTCTCGACAATAAATCTCCCGAGGGGGCTCGACGCTGGGTGCAGTACCGAATTTCGAACTATCCGTTTGCATACAGCTGTGGTGCTACACAAATATCCGACACTAGCGCCGTCCGCTATTTCATCTTCCTCCTTGCGTCAATTTGAATTCGCTCCAAGCTAAAGCAGGGTGCCGTCTGTACCGGTGTTGAGTCCCTTGTTATAACTCAGATCTGGATCTCGCTTCTTAAGTTATTTTGGAATTCCCGAGCTAAACTGTCCCTTCTTCGGCTCTCAGTCCGTGCTTATTCGGTTGCCCCTTTCCCTGCGCGCAAAATCAGAAGGCTCGTATGTTTCAGACGGAAAGGAGCCGTTGTATTACTACTCGGTACTATAGCAGTTCCGCGAAGCTGTGCTATGTTTTTAATCATATTTTGTGAAATCAGTTGTACCGGACACGAGCGAAGTTTCTGAGAATGAGGTGGAAACTAAGAGGGAGTGTAAGATGCTGGCGGATGAAGTTCTATGTGGTGAACGCTGACGAGGAGCGAAAAAATTCATTCAGGGTCGTAATAGAGTTGAACAGAGGATGAAAATTATCTCGCTACCAGAAAATTATGCAGGTGATTCCACAGGACTTCGAAAATTGGAAAATAATATATCCTCAACCTCTGAATATCTTGAAAAGACTTGAATTCAGCGTGTCTGAGGCAGCAAGGGTGCGCGGTGCCACTGCATTGAGATACAAGCACCAGCCTAAGATGAGGCAGCGGCGATGCAAACAGTGAACCGCAAATGAGCGTGTTGAACGAAGAGATTGTAGTAGCTGGTAAGTACTAGTACAAAAAGGACGTTATTTGCTAAGACAAGTCCGATCACGGATCCTCACCATCCTCGCCGTCGAGGGCAGAGCATTGAACGGTAGCGGTGCCGAGGTCCTGTAGCCCAGCATTTGATGTGCCGATCCCGCCAGAGGATGTCCAACTGAAACTGTCCATCAGATGCCGGCGCTTCCATCCGAGCTCTCTCCCCCTGCAGGGTCGGCTAGTCGGTACCACTGCATTTCATATAATTTAATTTTGGAACTTTCATACCGTTCAGAGGTTATAAAAGCAGGCGCGATTCGCTATTTCTTCAGTAGTTCAACTTTCGACCCACTACAACTGACTCGCCACCGCAAATCGCCACCCGTCCTACAATGCTCTTCCGTATTCCCCACGCTTTCGTTGTGGCCTCGCTCCTTGCAAGTGCCTTTGCCGCTCCTGGGGGCGCCGTTGCGCGGTACGTTCCTACTTTTGTGTGCGGCCAAATGGCTCATTCGAGTTTCAGGGATACCTCCTGCGGCAACTTGGGCAAATCCAACTGCTGCAATACCGTCCAAAGCGTCCGTTCATGGCTCCCTACAGTCTTCATACTCACACATCATACAGTCAAACCCGATCGCCCTCTTAGCCGCCGTAGGTCCCATTGCCGCTTCATTGCTCGCCGGCGTCGAAGGCCTCATGTGAGTGCCCTGGCGTACATTATTTTGCAACCTAATCCGTGGAAATTCCTCAGTGCATTTGACTGCGATTCGGTCCTCGGAGCCTCGATCTCTTGTAACAAACAAGCGGTGTGCTGCACGAACACCGTCCAAGTAGGTGTCGTGAATTTATCAATAGGTCCCATGTCTGATCCTTGATGCAGAATGGTCTTGTTAACTTTGGATGCACGGCCATCCAGATCTGATTGGTTTCGTCGAATAATCGCGGCCGAAGTGGCCAGGCCTGTCTGTGTAGTGCTGCTTAATTATCTCGTCGCTCGCGTCGCTCGTTTGGAAAATATTAAACATTCATTTGCAAAAATTCAATGATGGACCCTCGGTTCAACTTACCTTGTCCAAATCTTTCACATCAAGCCTCATTAATTGAGGAGGGCTGATACATTATGTATGCCATGGACTACTTGTCCGGCTTGTATTTAAACGATAATGAGGGAACGAGGTTCGGTCGGAGTCTGAATATTACCTATTTATTTTGCAAACGACGCGAACGACGGGATAATTGAGCAGCCCTTGTGGACTACTTGAATCAAATAATTGTTCCGTAAAATGAACTTCGTTCCCAATTTTCTTGCTCAATGTCAAGTCGACTTGATTCACCCGAAGACCGAATTACCGCATTCGGCCGAGAGCGGTTGTTTGCGCGTACTTGTCCTGTCAAGTTTTTCGTTCAGCTTCCACGTCTTTCCACGAGGTCCATGCAGCGTAGAGGATCCCATCCAGAACGTTCCACGCTGCCCGGGACGGAGCAAAAGCATTCTCCGCTCCTCTCATGCATGATGGCATTGCCCGCTCACCACGACGTCATTGGCGTTGCTTCCGCCCCCGTCATTCGTCTCCTGTCTTGACCACCTAGCTATATAAGCCCGTTGACCTGCGACGGTGACCAGAAAACTCCCCCCATTTACCATGGACCAACTTGCAAACATTACCGCCGCCCTTAACGCGGGAAAATTCCCCTCCACCGCCCAGGTCGATGCGTTCATCGACTGGCTCACGAAATCCGCAATCCCCGCTGTGGAACCATCTGCCGACAGTTTGAGCGGCCAGGGTCGCGTTCTGGCAAAGGACATCCGCCAGGTCCTTGAGGCTTACAAGGCACTCAACTCTAATAAAAATAGTGAGTCTCGCGTCTCGAGTTATTACGTGATTTTCTGACCATCTTCAGAGGACGATGTCCTGCAGGAGGCCGTCTGGCACCTCGCCCAAGGCGACGTCAACACCCCGATCGACTCGCCCGACGCCGTCGTGAACAAGAAGGAAGTTTCTTCGGACCTCGACGCTGTTCGCAGCTCGCTTCGCACCATCCTCTCCATTGTCTGGCAGAGCCTCTCGTCTGAGGGCAGCTTCCTCCTCAACGACTTCGCGTCTTTCGCTCGACTCGCTCTGGCCGACGCAGCAGAGGTGGTCCAGGACCAAGCTGGGCGTGCCAAGGACGGCCTCAGGGACGTCGAGGAGGGTGTCCAGGACGGCAAGCGCGACAATCTCGGCCGCGACAAGAAGCGTGTAGACGAGGAGAAGGACGTCCGCGTGGCTTTCGAGCACGGGATGGATACCTTGAAGGACGCTGGCTCCGGCGTCATCGGCGCAGGTCAGGCAGCAAAGGGAAAGGCGGAGGAAATCTCGGATCGCACCACTGCGCGCCTCCAGGGTGCATATTACAAGGTGAGCTGCAGCGTGACCACCAATAACTTCCATTAATCGTTCTCCAGGCCTGCGAACGTGCTCAAAAAGACCCCGCCTACCACAAAGCCCTCTCCACCCTCTTCGACACTCTGCACAAGTGGTTAACAAGGCGTTCGACACTGCGTCGGACAAGTCCTTCTCCCTCGACACCTTCGTCGAGGATTCCACGCCCGAGCAACACGTCTCTAAGGCGCTCAACGCGCTCAAGACCCCCTCGACCGTTTCGCCAAACCCGAAAGCTCCGTGGACGCTGTCCTCGGCAAGGTGCAGCGCTTCTTTTCTGCCGTACGCGGAGACTCTGTCGAGGTCAAGGCGTGGGTGGACAAGTTCTTCGAGCACGCTCACAAAAGTTTGGACGACCCCGAGTACCCGCGCTCAGACGAGGCGCGTGCAGCACGGCGCGACCTGCGCAAACGCGGCGCACGCTCCTTGACGCAGACACGGATGCGGGGCGCACCTGGGAAGAGCTAAAGGCGACGGTCAAGACGTTTGTCACTGCGCTGGTGGCAGACGAGGACGTTGAGCGACTGCGGGCGCGCGCAGCTCGCTAAGGGAGAGGACGCAGAGCGCGGCCTTGTAGAGGCGGGTCAGGAGGCGGAGACTGGTGTGCAGGCGTTGCTGGAGCGCGCGGCATGGTTCTGGCGCGACCTCTTCGCCGTGTACGCGCCGCGCGCGCTGGCGATGCTGAAGGACATCC